>JAMKCH010087318.1:12544-72660 GCA_023653785.1 Ophioderma brevispina | reverse complement strand
GACAATTTAACGTTTTGTAAATACGTCATAATAAGTTATTTTTTTTACTAATTAAGCCACTTTGAGGTTTAAACTTTGGTGAATATGTAGAATAGTGCAAAACAAACGTACATGCCAAATTTCTCAAAAAAATCCAAAATGTCGAATGCGTCACTATGTGACGCGGCCGACGATATAAGTATGATACGTCATTTTCATATCGTTAATTCAGATTTTTATAAATGCAAAAACAAAACAATTCCAGTATTCAAAATGACCGCCGTATTCCCATTTGTGCAATATTTTAACAATATGCGGCTCAAAATGCTTTGAGATGTATTTGTAAAAAGAGTTGCACATGATAAAGTGAACTTGAGTGTGCATATTGTTTGCATTATTTTTTTTCACACACTTCAATGCGCCGGAAGGATGGGTAATTATTACTATTTGCTTAAAGAGGAAAAAGAGGGAAAACATATTACACGTTTACTTTACAAACAAATATATTGAGTGTCATCTTCCCACATAATAATTAACTAACAATTGTGAAAAGGTACCGCTGTTTTATTTCCTAAAATGACCAGAAAGGGTGGACGTGCATTAGACAGAAACTGCGATCATTTATTTTTTTTTTAATGCAACCGAGACAAGCCCCCCCCCCCCCCCCCCCCCGCCCCAGGTGTGCCCACCCCTTGGAAGGAAATACGTATTGTTTGTTTTGTACTATTAGTGTCTAAGTAGGTATTTACGACAAGAAAGTCGTTCAAGTACCTTAGGTCGTTCATAATGGCGACTTCAGACATAATATAAGTATGATACGTCATTTTCATATCGTTAATTCATATTTTTATAAATGCAAAAACAAAACAAATCCTGTATTCCCATCTATGCAATATTTTAACAATATGCGGCTCAAAATGCTTTGAGATGTATTTGTAAAAAGAGTTGCACATATACAGTGAACTTGAGTGTGCATATTTTTTGCATTATTTTTTTTCACACACTTCAACATAAATCTGTTTTCACCACATTTTACATCAAACTGCAAAGCATGTAGGCAAAGATTTGATAAGCCAAGTAAAATCATGATGCTGGCACTGTCGTAGCTCATGGTCTGCAGTACTAATTGGCTGGAGAAGGATACAACAGACTGTTTCGAAGGAAAATAGGGCAACAAAACAAGGTTATGGTTTGCTACCATGAGCTTCGATTCCGTCCTACCTTCCTAACACCGTAACATGTCCTCTATATACCCCATTTGAAACATTTCTAAAGCAAAACATAATCATACAAGCCGAACTGCAGGATACAACAGACTGCTCCGAAGGAAAATAGGGCAACAAAGCAAGGTTATGGTTTGCTACCATGAGCTTCGATTCCGTCCTACCTTCCTAACACCGTAACATGTCCTCTATATACCCCATTTGAAACATTTCAAAAGCAAAATATAATCATACAAGCCGAACGCGGAGGAGGTTCACACAGCGAATAAGTAGTCCACAAGACGAACCCAGTGTCTACAAAAGCGATAATTAGTGGGGGTCCATGGAACCCCACCCCCCTTGGGCACTAACGGAAGTCATTGAGAATATTTTTAAAATAAGAATATAGAAACCGAGAACCAAAGCAAATTTTTTTTTTGCTGATATAAGGCACACATACATGTAAGTAAAACAATTCTTAGTCACATTAAACAATAATAACCATTTATGTGATGAAAACAAACAATTTCATCATGTACGATTGCCAAAACGTTACATGTACACAAACTCTATGGGAAAAGACGTGTATTTTGCAACACCCGTAAAAAATACAGGATGCCCTAAATGCTGGTTTTTGTGTTAATATAAGTAATTTGGTCTTCTAGAATAGATATACAAACATAAATAAGTTTTTAAAAACAAATGTTTGAGGTAGCACAAGAATTTGAATTTCAGTATTTTTTGCCCAATTTTCGTGTTTTTTAAAACAATGTTGTGCCCCTAATTTGACACCAAAATACAAATCCATTTTTATTGCTGATTGGGTTGTCTTGAGACCCTTCACATGTGGTATAAATTTCGTGCAACAAATTCCCTCGGGAAAGTGGTTGCCTTAGAGGGGGGGTACCATGGAACCCCCCCCCCTTGGGCCCACCAACGGGAGTGAAATCCATTGCGCGTCTGGGGTGGGTCCACTAAGTGTTAAGCTTACTACTTCAGACCGGCAATAAAGAAGGAAATGAAATCACGTTGTAAATGAATAATTCTCACTTAGACCGTTGAATACGCGTAAGTGCCACTTTTCCGACAACATGTTTTTTGGAAAAAAGCGAGTGTGTGGTCGCAGAGCCAAAAATGTTGCCTATCTTTAAAACTTTTTAACATTTTATAAAAACATCCAGTTCTAGTGAAGTTATGCAACGGACTGGCCTCGAAATTTTTAGGGGGAACTTATTCTTTTGGAACCCTTATAATCATACAAGCCGCGAACGCGGAGAGGTTCACACAGCGAATAAGTAGTCCACAAGACGAACCCGGGGTTAGCACAAAGCGATCCAATGGTCCACAAGATGGACCCAGTTTTTCAATATTCACGACATGACAAAGCCTAATCCCGATTTCAAACAAGAGCACAAGGTCCCCGCGCCGTCAAAAACAAGCAAAAACCTTCGGATAAACATACCTTTGACATAACAAACCTTCGGAATAAAGAAACAAATTTCGGACTACACGAACATAGGAATAAAGCCTACGGAGGGATGGCAATTCTCGGAATAATGAACAGAAACGAAGTTATGAAAAGGCGTAACATGTGCCAAAAGACACCATTTTGGACGTTATTTTAAATTTAGCGATATATTTAGGCAACCGGTTTGAATTTTGTATATACAGGGTGAGTAAAAAAAAAAAAACATGACCACTTATTGTGTAACGGCATTTGGAAGTTTATAAGTCTAACATATATCTAACGTGTGGTATTTAGTTAATTTTCTCTAACCCTCGTCTACATGAGCCTTGTTTGTAACAAAACTCCCGAGGGGGGGGAGTGGGGGTTACCAAAACCCTGATTTTTCGTTACTAAACATCCGATTCCTGTAAATTGTATCAAAGGATAGCTTAGTAGTTTCTTCATTCCATTGGTACCCAAAATAAAGACAAACATCTCCATTGGACGTCACCATGCGTCATAGGTTGAGGGAAGGACGAAACATACTGAATATAGGGTGGAAAATTGAATTTTCGCCAATTTTAGCGACAAAACACCTTATTATAGAAGAAAATGCTGTCATTATATAAAAATAGTCATTTTCAATTATTGTAGAGTAAAAAAACCGCATGAAAATCTGATTTCCCTAACCCTTTTTGGCGAAAAATTTGCATTTTCATGTGTGTGTCTATCGGAATTGGCAGTTTTGATGCAGGCGATTTTATGACGTCATTGTCACGTAATGATAGGTTGCCACCCCCACACCATCCAACACCTTGGGATCACCCTTGTATCTTATCTTTTACTCCGGAGGTGTTGTTTTATGATGAAAATATGAAAAAGAGCGGAAAACGTCAATTGACAATTCACTTGAAACACGTTGGCCACCGAAAAAAGGAAATAAAACCGGGAGTTTTAGCAACCGGTGGAAACACCTGAAGGAGGGGGGGGGTGGTAACCACCCCCCTTTCGGTAGACGAGGGTTAATGTCGTTTTATCAAGTAGTTTGTTTTGCGGTATGTCCACGGATTCGCATTCAATATGAACGGCGTTCAAGTCAATGCACAGAAGAAATCGACTATTTTTGACTGCCCGAATATATGTGAGGACTCCCTTTAAGCCCCCAAAATTCAGTCGCAATTTTAACTCATCGATGCCCTTCTTAACGTTTCTTTCTCCTCTCCCTAATTTGAACAAGAAAACAAACTTGATAAATGTATCAGGTTCTGGATGAGCTGAATGACTTATACCATATGAAGGAACAGAACATTGTTGACAAACCTTTTGAGGTTGTATTTTCATATGTGTACACCAATATGCCACATATTGATAACTAAAGTGTTTCAAATAGATTTACTTATCACTGGTTTGACACCTTTAAGATACCACTTTATTTCACATTAAACAATGAACATAGCCTTCCCATAATTTGGTGGGGCCATTTGCTTAGTTCGCCCCGTGCTTCAAATGATCAGCTTGGATAGATGGTTATTTAAACGCTGATACTCAATTTGCTCATGTTTATTTGTTTAATTCCGCAGGTTCGTATGGTGGTTAAACGGAAGATTTCGAGTAATCGTGACATATATGGAACAATACACTACGAACCAGAAGAAACACACAGACAAACACGAACGGCTCCTGAGCGTAATTCACAATACATTCAGAAGTGGACTTATGCATGTTACGTTCAAGAAATTCAAGAAAAAATATTCAGTGAAAAACTTTGAATGAAACCATTTACAAAGGACGGGACGACAAGATGAAGGTTTGAAAACGATCATGACGACGGACCATGGGAAAAAAACAATAACAAAGATGAACAAACCCTTCAATGGCACCGGTCGTTTGATGAACTTATTATGTGATATATTACCCTTTATACAAACTGGCTAAGGGTATCATATGTTGTTTTTTAATGTAACGTACAGCACTGTTGGTTTTTTACTGTCAACTCTCGGGCAATAAGAATTGTTGTTTGTTTTGTGTTTTTCCCTCTTAAATTTATTGGCTCTAAGTCTACCAGGCAAAAAAAAAAAAAAAATCAGAATTTCGTCCTGAAAATTGTACTGACTCCTGTACTGTAGAACAAATGACTTCACCCTCATTTTTTTTCCTTGGCAACAGAAGGGAATTTCGGAATGATTCACGGAGTCACCTTCCACCACGGAGGAAGTTTCATGGTTTGTCGGTCAATACTGGACGATAGTACTTTACTAGTTGTTTGGAGTTCGCTTTTGTGGGGCAGCTCAAGGAGGGGCGTTTTAAACAATCCCATATGCATTGCAAATTTGCCTATACTTAAATGAACAAAACTCATGTCAGTCCTTAGGGGATATAAAAAATGTACAAGAAGCACGAGGAGCCACATAACATTTCATGATTCAGTTAACAGTTAACTTTGGGTGAAAATGAGTGTTAAAGTTCAGGGTTTTTTAGTGTTAAGAATAGGATTTTGGTGGTGAGTACATCACCTATTGAGGTGAAATTTCCCAAAACTTGTTGCAATGTTGGGATTTGACTCAATCCACCCTCTGCAGGCCGAAGACACAAGTTGGTAGTTCACTTGTTTCCCGGGTGTCCACATGAGTGAATTAAATACAAGGATAATGGGGGGTGACCGAGAAAAAAAATGCTTGTGAAAGCGTATTTCGATGGTATGATGTTTAAAACATCTTTTTCCATTTTCGTCCCCCAATAAAAACAAGCGGAAACCCAAGTTTATTGTTTGGTTTATTGTATTTGTTTTGTTTGTGTAATCCTTTCGGTTTTTTTTTTCATTTGTATATGCATTTCATGAAGTCATTGATACGGTTCGAATCGCTTAACGATGTGCTATAGCGCCCTCTTGTTAGGAAGCGTTAACGCAAAGACTTTCCGCAAATCTTCTTTGTGTTTTTGTTTGATGCGGTCCAAATACAAACTGAACATGCATTCCTGACTTTCATCACTGTTGGGCTTTAGCAATCTGTGTATTAGGGAAGTCGGTTTGGTAATGGGTTACGTTTTGCACAAGCATTTTTAATTCGTAAATTTCCATTCTCGGTTTGGTTACTGGCTTTGCCCTAGACACGCACCTTCGGTGTTCTTGTCGCGGTGGACAAATACTATTTTATATGTTTGAGACTTTGCGTTAGTCGTCGGGGGAATGGCGGACTTCCTTCTATCAAAGAGCCTTCCTTTAAATCTTTGATAACAAGCATGGCATATAAATGAAACGCAGCTCCATCAAACAATACTCAACTTTTTTTTTTTCTAAAGCGATTGTCGTTGCACTTTTAAGGATTTGTCATCCAGTAATGCGTCACCATGAAATGTAAATATGTAAATATGTATTTAAAAAAAAATCACTTTAAATTGCAATGTGTTTATTGTTATTTATTCATTTTTTTAGCAATTAACCCTCGTCTTACCAAGGGGGGCCACCCCCCCTAATGAACTCTCCTCCGGTGCGCTAAAATGCTAAAACATTTCGTAAAAAGCTTCTACGTAATCGTTCTCTCATCCTTTCCGGTCATTTTAGCGAAAAAAATGTGAAGGTAGCACCTTCACCGGGGTTAGGGTATGCCGTCAAAGTCGAAGGATAGGGGGGAGGGGGCGGTTGCCACCCAAGGATATTTTATGGCGCATTTTGAAAATATTATGCACAGTATGGCTCTAAAACTCTATGTTTATGTAAAACTAGCCAAATGTCATCATTTAGAGCTGAAAACCGCATGAAAATCTGATATTCCTGCGATTTTTAGCGCAAAATTGGATTTCGCCTATTTTCGGTGGAAAATGCCAATTTGCCGACTCGCGGACTTGATGACGTCATTGTGACGCCAAACTAGGTATGTTAGTACTTATTTTGATATCATTGGAAAGAGGAGGACCATAGCTATCAATTGGTATCAAAATCATAAGCATCGGGTGCCTTTATAACAAACTTCTCGAGGGGAGGGGGGGGTGGTAACCACCCCCCTTGGTAAACCGTGTTATAAAAAAAAGGCTTGGTAAGACGAGGGTTAAGGGTCTTGGGAATCACCACTGGGCCATACAATGCACACGTAAAATGCATCTTCGACATGTAAGGTTAGACTTTAAATCTTACACTTTTTGGACCACTTGGGCATTCGCAATTTACATGGTGATAAAATTGTTATAATATCCCTGCTTCCAGGATGATTTTTGAAAAAAAAAATGGATTTCCATTTGAGAACTTGGAAAATGCTATATATTATGATTTGGTCAACGGTGCCAATGTTGGTTCTGTACGAAATAACACCCTAACTATGGTACTTTTTTTTTGATAGTGTATTGAATACATGTTTATATGTGTATATAAAACTAATAAAGTTTTATAACATATGTCAATTTAACTATATATTTTGGTCGTTTTGTATATGTGGAAGTTGTTCTTGTATTTGTAAGATTATCTCATCCGGTGATAAAATCTTCGCATGACCAAAATGTATTTGTTCAATATAATGTAATTTTTATCAGCATGGGACTCTTTTGTGGGATAATGCTACTCATCGAGAGAACTTTTGGGCTATTAAAATATAGTTTTTTTGAGACGCTTGATCTTTACACAAGTAATCATGATGCAAATCCTTATATTCGTATGTTATATCAGTCCATTTTGTGGTTGAAAATATTATTTTATTTCTCAATTTTAATTGTGAAATTATTTCTCACGGGAAAGTACTTTGTTTATCATGGAAAAAATGGAATTCCTTATAAATAGCCTAGATTTTTTTTCAAACTTTGTTGCAAAACAAAACATATTGCAAAAATAGGTAGTTTCCCATGTCATTAATGTAAGAGGATGCAAGGCAGATGATGTCATTTATATGAGTTCCAATTGGACAGTGATTAGGTAATGTTTATGCATGATGATATGGTAATATCTATTTTAAGAATTGGGAAATATTGTGTATATAAGGAGAACTTGACCAGAAATTACATTTGCCAGCAGCCAGTAGCCGAACGTTATAGTTAGTTTTAATCTACAGAAAATGGTAGATTGGTGCAGTACTTGGTGCCATGATTTATAATATTTTAGATACCACGTGAGCGAAAAGCTGCGATTAGTGTGCTGTCGTCTTTAAAGGCAGAAGTGCTGGGAATCAAAATAGGATTCCAAATTGTGGTCCTAAAAGTGCATGGACATTTGCGACAGATAGAAATCGTGGCAATTTTATCGGGGACAGATATACTGCTGGTACAAGTTATCTTCATGGACTGAGAATATACCCATTGAATACATACCGTGGATTTTATAAGAACTATATACATGCTGTCATTTTGGAGCCTCGCTGTGAGGACATATCGTCGTTGAACTGCAATGCTTCTTTTAATTGTGGACATAAATCATCACCTCTGAAGGGACTTATTATGTAAGACTCTAAAATCTTAACAATCGACACTTGGATGCCTTGTCAAACACAAACTTTATCGTTTGCTATGTAACATTAAGCCACACTATTTCAAGATCGCCTAATAGTTTCTGAAAATAGGCTCGAAATATGATTGTGTGGGGCTAAAAGTTTACGGACCAGCTTTATATTATGTATCATTCCAAAAAAGATTCATCAACATCAGTAATTATTTTGCCCAAAGATTTTTATGTAATGGCCTACATATCAGGTTGCAGATATTCTGGAGGGAAAATCATGACGTTTTGCACTCATAAAAGCATTTTGGTTGTCGCTATGCAAAATTTGTTTGCCCTTTAAATTCGTACAGAGTATTTTTTTTGTTTGGCAGTCTATTTCAGCGATGCAATTGTATTTATGTCCTAATATTATGAGCCAAATTTTATGAAGAAAAAAAAATCCGTCGCGAAAGTAATTTCATATTTGGCAGGAAAATTTGCAGCGAGTTTTTGTAAAAATCGCCATTTTGAATCTTGTGTATTAATCGATATCTGTTCTTTGAGTGGTCGTGGTGATTACCCCATCTCAATGACAGAGTTTTGGTTAAAAATTCAAACGGCAATGGTTTTAGTCCACCTAATATTCAAGGACATAACTTGCATAACTTCACTTACACCTGGATGATTGAAAACATGTCAAAAGTTTTGAAGAGAGAAAGTCGTTGCCTTTCACAAAAACACCTTTGGCACAACATAGACTTCTTTTTCCAAAATGATGTTGTCAGAGAAAGCAGTAAGTGGCACTTTTACCTTCTACTTAGACTTGGATACTGCACAACATCCCTGGGTGGGACAACCGTGTGCAGGAAGCGGTGTGCGCAATGCTTGATGACGAACTTTTTCTTGGCTTGCTTGGCTCTTGAAGTAATTTGACACAGCTGATTTAATTGGTCCGGTTCTGTTATAGAAGATATATGTTCTGGTAAATATTCCAATCTCGAATGGGTCGAGGTTATGAAGAAAAAACTTATGGCATCAGGACGTGAGTAATGTTCAATTGAAGTTGTTTGCTTTGAACGGCGAGTCGTTTTGAAGCAGGTGAAGGTAATTTTGCCCCGGTATGTTAGGTTGCCCCCCTATGCTTGTGCAGGATGTTCAATCTGTTTGCTTTCCTGGTAGCATAAGGACGCCACTCAAGTTAGTATGCGTTCTGACACAACTTACATCTCCCAATCATTTATATTGGAAAACCATTCTTGCAGCACGCCTTTGGATTTTTAGATTTTCAGTGTGTGTCGTTGGGAAGGATCCAATACTGCGGAGCAGTATTCAACACATGGGCGCACAAGCGTTGTAAGCTGAGCTTTGGTTCTTGGTGAAAGAAGGAGGTTCTGCGCACAGATCCTAAAGTTTTGTGGCAGAAGATGATATTCTATTGATGTGGGTATTCCATTTCAAAAATTCTTGTCGGATGCGACACGAGATATGTGGAGTTTGTGTTTCCTGGAGTACAGAAAGTTGCCCAGAGTTAGGTGTAGGTGGATATGATTGGAGATTTAGAAGATGGAATACAAAAAAACATTTAACCATTTCGGGTTGAACTTCATTTGCCAGCGTTTCTCCCAGGCGGAAAGAGTCTCAAGGTCTTTTTGGAGTGAGTAAACTCTGCATCACGGGTATATGATGTATTATAAAGACCAGTCGTCTGCGAACAGACGCACTGTACAGTGCAGGTCATCTGGCAGGTCATTTATGTACGCTAAAATAGTAATTAAAGACCCAGTCACCGTCCCCTGGGGGACGCCCGAGAGTCCACAGTATTCACAGGTTTATCTAAATTCACGAACGACATTATCAATTTACAACAAACAATTTAATTTCCTTCCTTTATATCATTCCGGCTGAAAGTGAATAGGCTTAAAATATTGATGCATAGGCAAACACAAAACAAACAAGACCAACATGCAAACAGACAAACAATGATATGTAAGCTTTAACCCTTCATCAGTTTAAATTTAATGCCTGTTTTAAATCAAATAAGCTTAATTGTTTTGTCATTTCAGTCCATGAGCCAGGTCTGTACGAGCCTTTAAACTTCGCGTTTGTTGGCACCCACTGGTGAGTATTTTTCCATATTATATAACCTTGAAGGGGGTGTCACCTAACTCGGATTAGGTATGTTTCCGCCCTAAAAAGTTGCACATTAGCGCGTACGGCCTATTTCAAGATGGCCACCATTGTCTTATGAAAAACTGCTATTGTAGTTTCATTATAGATAGGAATTTTATCCAGGACTAAACGAAATAAAGTTCTACCTTCCTGAAGTGGGCTTAAACATTTAAGTGTCTAAGATGGCCGCTGGTAGGAGGCATGTTTTGTTAAATGTACTAAAATTGCCAAATAGATGGGGTAAGAATGTGAGTAATATTTTTAGAACACCAAAAAGAGATTTAATGACATTTGTGTATTGCGGACAAACTCATAACTCATGATGGCGGCGGTTATACCCGCCCCGGGGGACATAAATCAGGAAAAAAACACCCCTGCACATCTTTTTCGACATAATAAGAACCATAACGAAAACTATTGATAACCTTTTTCCCGCAATTTTCTCTCGTACTTCTGGATAATTGAAGACCACTCAACACTAGTTGAAGATGGGAAGAAGCTAATCTAGGCAGTATAGAGAGAGAAGGAGCCTGTGGTACAAGTCAGAAACAACGATAGCAATTGATATGCTCGAAAGAAACTTTAGTCACCATTTTTTTGTTTACTTCTTCATAAGCATATTTTTTATTTTTAGTGGGAAACACCTATGACGTCACTGAGTAGTCCTTAAATACAGTCCACACCCATTTATTATGATTTTATTGTATCAGGTTGATATGAGCTGTTGTCTTCCTATGAACTATTATAGAGTCAGTTTAAACTACGTTATCTGGCCCAAGTAGTAACCAGCTATAGTAACGGCACTCTCTAGGACAAGTCAATACCCCACTTTAATATTTTTACATCTTGGAAATGATTTAGGGTCATTATTAGAAAGTGTTGTTTTTAACGTCGAAAAGATGGGTAGGGCTGCTTTTCTTCCTGATTTATAATCACCGCCATCTTTAAAAACAAGCCTGTACGTAAAATATAAATGCCATCAATTCTTTTTGGAGCTCCAAAATATTATCCAGGTTCTTATTCAACAATTTGCCATTTTAAGTTTATTTAGCAAAATATGTCTCTTTGCGGCGGCCATCTTGGACGCCTAGATGTTTAAGCCCCCTTCAGGCAGTTAAAATCTTGGTTTCGTGTAGTCGTGGATAAAATTTCTATCTGTAATGAAATTATAATGGCGGTTTTACATAAAACAATGGCAGCCATTTTGAAATGGGCTGGACACGCTAACGTGCAGCTTTTCGGGGCGGAAACCTACCTAATCCTAGTCAGGGGGACATCCCCTTCAAGGTGATATATGGGAAAATAATAATCACTAGTTGGGTGCAACGAACAGAAAATCTGATGATGGCAGCTTATAGTCCAGTAAACTTAAGGATGAACCTAGAACAAATTGCAACAGAAGGTTTTTTTTTTGTTTCATCTTGTTTGTATGTCCCCACTGAACAACATTTCAAAAATCTGCCAAAATCAGACATGGAAGTGGGCTAATTAGCATAAATCCAAAATGGCCGCCAAAAGACATCTTTTCAAGCCCTGTATCTCTTAAACGGTTGGTTTTAGACCCCATAAATATATTATTAATAGATAGAAATATGATACCAAAGAATCGGATCAGCTGGTTAAAAAAACATTATGACTTACCTGTGACGTCATCATGCATATTTGACGTCATTTACATCATAAGGGTGACAAAAGAACACATGACGTAACTATGATTTTGGTGTGGATAATGATAGTATGATGTAAACATGCTATAAAAACAACAACAGCAGCAACAACAATAACGACAACAATAACAATAATAATAATGATAACAATAAGCATGGTTTATATTGCACTAAAATAACCTAAATACAATCTCAAAGTGCAGCTGCCCATTATCATTGCTGCCATCAGGAAATTGTCATTCCATCGCATCGCTTAGGGTATCAGCCAATTGTGAACCCGCTACAAGCCTGTTCGTATATCGAATATGTCGACAAAAAACGGAAAACAATAAAAAAAAAATACCAGAAACCTTTATATGAGATTTGTAAACATGGTATTTCACTCCTCTCAGCATGCAGCGTACGTTTTATATGGCCATGTGTCTTGAATTGGGGCCTGCTCTAGGGTGGGGCTGTTTAATATTCCAAGTAAGCACTCATTTTAAGTTTATTTAGCTTTAAAGAGACATGAGGAGATTTCCACAAAGAAGCGACCCCAATTTTTTTGCATATTTGGAATGCTTTCCAAAGTATTAGACCACACCTGAAGTGAATAAGCCGAATACGCCGTCTTTACGTAATAAGATGATGATTTTGTACTTTCCGTCGTGCACGACAGAAACTCAAAGCACGGTGTTCTATGGGGACAATTGCGATAGTCAGGCAAGTTCAAAACAAGGTTTGCGGTTTTCTTACGTGCTTGTTTGTCTAATAAACCTTCGAAACGTTCTCGGTAGGTGGTCTGCATCCGATCAAGTGCAATTTGAGAGAAATTTGTATCCTAAAAATATCTCCTCCTGTCACTTTAAGTTGGTACCAAATTTATCTTGATCAGACTTTAATAGTTAAAATTAAGACTATTGAGTAAACGAAGGTGGAGGGTGGAGCAATTGGGACATGGGGATTGGGACACAGTACCATGTGAAGTCTATGGGAGAATATGAAGCTTCAGCTCTTATTGTTTTTCGTTATCTTAACAATCATAATTATTTGAATTATATATCTGATTAAACCTAATTTACTACCCTTTAATTAGAGACCATAAATATTGTTGTGAAAATGTAATAAAATAATTGATTAATTAACAAGTTGGGATTGAGTATACAATGGGACACGATAAACCTACAATATGAGAAAACAATGTTTATTCAGCCCATTAGGCCCTATGTTTCTTAATACCATTCAATAAGATAACAACTTAAAAACTAATGAATTGCAGATTGCACTTCAGTTCAATGCCTAATTAAAATAGACCTAACATTTTAAGGAAGCTCATTAATGAATTAGACATGCTGGGATGCAGAGGAAATGGGACACAGTATGTTGCAAATTTTATAGGTGAAAATTGGTCCTGTTTTTTACTCAGTAAAATACACTTTTGAATCTTTCCTGTTTTTAATTATATCTTCTACAATTACAGATTTAAATATTCATTAAAATTACCAAAATAAATGTTTCTGATTAAATAATTAACTTATTCTTAATTAAAAAAGTGAAGAACCAGAGCGGAGGAATGAGAACAAGCTGCTATATCGAAACAATGAGACATGTAAGCTCTACCATACTGCAAATTAGATTAATTTGAGACGTATGATTATCAGAAAAATAAATTCAATCCTGACATGAAGAAATGTTAACTTTTAAAGAATGGTTAGATTAAACATGGTGTTATTCTCTTTAATCCATATGACTTGTTGATGCTTTAACATGCGAGCTGCCAATTTGAGCACACAACACTGTAAATTCATACTTGTCATACAGCAAAACAATTTTCACAAGGGTTATAACCCTATTAATGTTTACATTTTATGAATGGTTATGGATTTTCTTTGCAAATACTTGATTGCGCTTCAGCAGAAGCTACTTGCAAAAATTCTTTAAGCAGTCTTAAGGACTTTATGCAATAAGTGAATATATGCATATTTTTGATGCCATTTCGTTACCAGTTGCTCCCAAAATCATAATAGATACCACTTTTTGCCTACTTTTTCATGGGTATTTTTTATCAATAACTGCTTAAGACCTATCCCTACTGCAATTTTGATAACATATTCGGAAAGATTGGACAATTTCCTTTCAGAAAATGTTTACTTTTTATATGCTAGTATGTACAATTTGGAAGTTATAAAGGTTTAAAGGCTGACTCAGAGATTTCGAAATATAATATTTTTGCATAGAAATTAAAAATAGACAACTAGAAATAAAGATAGCAACCTAAAATACTTAATTCCAACGTTAGAGATGAATGGGATGTTTCGTTTTAATGCAGTAAACATTTATGCATAGTATAACAGTGTCAAAGGATACCGTGTGTAACAAAATTTCCGGATCCGGAATTTTATAACAAGGTTGTGATTTTCTATATGAAAGATTTCGATTTGAGCTTAGTTATTTCACATAGTGATTATTATATGGACAAGCATTATGTATATGCAAAAAACACGGTTTGTTTGAAAATTGAGTGCACCCTCATCGGGAAATCTCTGAGTCGGCCTTTAACCCTCGTCTTACCAAGCCTTTTTTTGTAACACCGTTTACCACCCCCCTCGAGAATTTGTTATAAAGCACCCGATGCTTATGATTTTGATACCAATGGATAGCTATGGTCCTCCTCTTTCCATTGATACCAAAATAAGTACCAACATACCTAGTATGGCGTCACAATGACGTCATCAAGTCCGCGAGTCGGCAAAATTGATATTTTCCACCGAAAATAGGCGAAAATCCAATTTCGCGCTAAAAATCGCAGGAATATCGGATTTCCATGCGGTTTTCAGCTCTAAATGATGGCATTTGGCTAGTTTTACATAAACATAGGGTTTAAGAGCCATACTGTGCATAATATTTTCAAAAATGCACCATAAAATATCCTTGGGTGGCAACCACGACCCCCTAGCCTTCAACTTTGACGGCATACCTAACCCCGGTGAAGGTGCTACCTTCACATTTTTTTCGCTAAAATGACCGGAAAGGATGAGAGAACGATTACCTAGATGCTTTTTACGATTTTTTTAGCATTTTAGCACACCGGAGCGATATGGGCTTTTTTTTTTTTTTTTTTTTGGCGCAGTCCAGGCAGCAATGTATTTTTATGATGTGTGTTGAACACCTTTCAGCCCATGCTGTCAGCAGCTAGTGCGCTTTTCATATAAATAAACCACCTGGGCTGCCGGGCTATTTCCCATCTTTACAAGTCCCGGTACTTTCGCACTGCCTAAAGGAGAGGAATTCGACAACCCTGTATTTGGGCAACCTAGTGTTTCGGCACACAATTACGAATGTGTGCGCATGTTGGTATATCCAACGTTAGGAGATCAAAATAACTAAGCATTCAATTATCTTGTGTCGTTTCATTTTATTAAACAAACATTATTCCTTTACCCATCAAACTGTAATATTTTATTACCTGATTGTAGGAATATAATTCACCATTTGAAGCCAGCTTCAAGATAGTCTTGTTAAAATACACAAATAAGTATATTGCACCACCAAAATACCACTCGAAAAAATTACTTGACAAAATGCAAGTCACCCACAATAAAATATATTGATTTTGATATTTACAAGCACCTTATAATACATTCTTTACAGTACCCCTTTCCAACACTGAGCACATCCTACGCAAATGCTGTATCCTATGAGCATTTGAATATATAGGTCTAGATTCTAGAAGTCAAATGCACGAGGTTATTCCTGCCCCAGCGACGATATTCTATCTGTTTCAAATTTAACTTGTTTTTGTTTGATCATTGCCCTTTTACTAGTAGGTTACAGGAATGTGCAACTATTAAAGGTGCAACGAGAGATTTGGGCCACCAAAATATTGTGTCATAATAGTAATTCCATAGGTTACACATCACTAACTCACTTATACATAGTAGTCTATGGAAAAATGGCAATTTTGAGCATGTTCCTTTCACATTTAAAACTCTCACATATAACATAATTTATAAGATATGATGACCAGAAACATTTGTAGTTACGAATCACCAAACTTGCAGCACGTCAGACTGGCAACACAAGATTCTCTATAGTCGCTAAAGCTAGTAATGGGCAAATCGATGTGAAATTGATGAGCGCGGAGTAAATTGCCTCAAATTCACTGTCCAAATGCCATTTAGGTTTGTCTACCATGTCAATCATGATTCCATCACTTTCTTAACATAACTAGTTTTTTTTTTTTTTTTTTTTACCCCCCCCCCCCTTGGTAAGACGAGGGTTAAGCTAAAATGATGCGTGGTACTTGTAATTTGCAGACGAAACGCACTGAACAAGCCCCACTTCAAGACGCATGGCCATATTGATGTTTAATCTTGGTTCAGTAGCCTAGCCTAGCCTACATGTCTATTTCGTTGCAAAGTCTTAGAATCTCCACAACGTTTTTAAAATTATTTTATGCACAACTGTCATAAAATGTTGAAAAAGGTGACGCTACATTACAGAGCCGGAACAGGTTTAGCCATAGGCCTAAGCTAAACTTTGCGGCACTGTTGTCGACAGTGTAGATGTCGGTCGTTCGCTTTTGTTGAGTTTGTCGACAATGAAAATGCTTGCCGATACCAGCCCTACTTAGATCGTAATATTTTCAAGAACAGCTCCCAAATAGCGCTTGGGTTGATAAAGCAATTGGGATTCCTGCTTTGTTCCACTACACCAGTTCATTTCACTGAATGAATGTTTCCTTTGTAGTGTTTCTCATGTGCTTATGATTTTTGTATCTTTTCAGGCAATCATTCAATAAAAAGTCATGTCTGGAGTTTCATCCGATAAAGTAGATCCACCTATATTAGATCCGTTCACAGTAGATCTTCCCGTGATATATCTGCCCACAGTAGATCCACCTAGAGTGGATCCGACCGCAGTAGATTCGCCCCCAGTAGATCCGCCTACAATAGATCCACCCCCTACAGTAGATCTGCCCACAGTAGATCCACTTACAGTAGACTCCACCCCAGGTAGATCCACCAATGGTAGATCCACCTACAGTAGATCCATGTGCTTTATGTGGTCACTGATGTGTACAACCTGGAACAAGCTGCTTTTCTAAGTACTTAGACTCCCGATGACGTAATATACATAATAATTACGTCATATTTGTGTGGTTACGTCATAGGCACGTCATAGACACGTAATATTGCGTTTTTACCAAGCTTATTTTGATTCTTTGGTGTCATATTTGTATCTACTAATAACATATTTGTGGGGTATAAAACCAACCATTTAGGAGATACAGGGCCTCAAAGTTGCCTTTGGCGGCCATTTTGGATTTATGCTAATTAGCCCACTTCCCAGTGTCTGATTTTGGCAGATTTTGGATATAATATTCAGAGGGGTTATTGTAACAATATTAAACCAAAAAACCTTATGTTGCAATTTGTTCCAGGTTCATATATATATTGGCTTAGATTCACTAGTCTACTAATGGGCTATTCAGGTTGAGACTCAATAGTCAATGTTTCCTCTGCACTGATGACATCATTGTAGTGTTTACACACGCTGTTTACCAATTTGCTGATCTGTTGATGAATGTGGTACCATGCTCGCTGGATAATTCCACCACGTTAAGCCAGTCTCCTTTGTGTCGATCTGCTTCACATTTCATCTGGTGTTGCTTACACAAATCTCATCTCATTGTTTGTCTGCATATTGTCTTTCTTATTATTTGTTTGCCTATGCTTTAATGTTTTAAGCTTATTTACTTTAGACCGCAATGAATGTAAAGAAAGAATATGAAGTTGCTGTTGCAAATTGATAATGCCTTGACTTTAGACCTTTGAATACGGTAAAGTACCACTTTTTCGGACAACATCATTTTTGGAAAAAGAGAGTGTATATTTATGCCACAAGTGTTTTTTTTTTTTTTAAAGCAACAACTTTTGTGGTAGAGACAAATGTTTCCTCTCTTCAAACCTTTCAAAACTGTCTAAACATCCAGTTCTAAGTGAAGTTATGCAACGAAATGTCCTCGAATTATAGAGGAAACTTATTTTTTGGGAACCCATTAGTTGCCTTTTGGTATTTTAACCGGGTGTTTCGACAGGCACCCTTGCCTTACGGGATGCATGCCGAAACACCAGCATGCATTCATGTCGAAAATGCGGGCTACGTTATTACAGGGTATATCAAAATTAAGTGAGCATTTTCAAGAAGTTCTGAATAGACCTCCTCCTCAGCACAGTCCTTCCATAGATGCCTCTGCTGCCGAGATGCTTGATGTGAATATGGATTCTATCAGCAGTGAGGAAGTTACAGATTCCATCTCTCGTTTGAAATCAGGTAAAGCTCCGGGTGTAGACAATATAACAGCTGACATGCTAAAGGCAGGGGGTGAAACAGCCACTACAGCATTGCAGACAATATCAGACCAGGTATGGAACGAAGAAAAATGTTCAAAGGAGTGGAAGCAAGGTATGATAGTGCGTCTTCCAAAGAAAGGAGACCTTTCCAACTGTAATAACTGGAGGGGCATAATTTTGCTTTCAATACCATGCAAAGTCTTTTGCATCATTATCCTCAACATAATCCGTGATACCGTGGACAAGAAACTTCGTGAACAGCAAGCAGGATTCAGACCAAAGAGATCATGTGCAGAGCAGATATTCAGCCTGCGACGTATTATAGAAAAATGCCTGGCTTTCCAGAAACTGGTGCTGTTTATTTTCATCGACTTTACCAAGGCTTTTGATAACCTCCATAGACCCTCCATTTAGAAAATCATGGAAGTCTATGGACTGCCAGCAGATATCATGAATGTTATCAAAGACCTGTACAATGGATCTGAATGCTGTGTGAAAACAAATGATGGACAGACGGACTGGTTTGAAATTGTGACTGGGGTACGACAGGGGTGCATCTTATCACCTCTACTCTTTGGCATCGCAATAGACTGGGTCATGAAGAACCCCATTGACAAATGCAAACATGGCATCAACTGGATTGGAGAGGATCATTGGGGTGACCTAGACTTTGCAGATGATATTGCGTTGATGTCAGATACCGTAGAAGAGATGCAGAATATGACAAACAATGTGGCCAGCAAAGCTGGTGCGATTGGGCTGAAAATAAATGGTTCAAAAACAGAGACAATGGAAGTAGGAAAACTGCAAGAAAACATCAAGATCACCCTTGAAGGTGTGCCTGAGTGCCTCTCAATGCTGTCAATGGATTCACTAACGTGGGCAGTTACATCGCTGCAGATGGTGAGATTGGAGATGAGATAGCTAGACGTACAGGTAAAGCAAGCGATGCATTCAGGAGCCTGAACAAGATCTGGAGAAGCAAAACAATCAGCTTGTCCACAAAGCTGAAACTGTACAACAGCAATGTCATCTCTGTCCTCCTTTATTCCGCTGAGACCTGGCAACTCAAAAGATTTCATGAGAAAAAGTTAGATGCTTTTGACGGTCACGTCTTCGCAAAATCCTGGGCATCAAATGGTCTGATCGCATCACAAACATAGAAGTGAGAAAGATGTCTAACCAGCCGTATGTCACAGATATTCTCCGTAAACGTAGACTCAGGTGGTTTGGACATGTGCAGAGACTGCCAGAGACCCGAATTGCCAACCAGAAGGAAAAAGACCAAGAGGAAGGCCAAAGACTACATGGAAAAATACTGTGGAGAGGGACTTAGGAGACATGGACACCAACTGAGAGGAAGCTTGCGAACTGAGTATGGCGAAAGGACAGTGGAAAACATTCATCGCCTCATGCGACAACGGCGGACGCAGGAGCAACTAAGTCTAAGTAACTAAGTTGGAAAAAATACATCAGATTCCAAACGCATGATGTATTTGATGAACATGCTATAGTGTTTAGGTGTTTAGGTAAATCAACATCTTTTACTTCAACAAGAACGAAATCATTGGCTTGTGGCAATTATGAAGCACCTTGCTTTTTTGTCAAACATGCGAAAATGCAGGCGAACGAATTCAGTGCAAAAAATGAAAATGTTTAAAAAAGAAGCAGTTTTGCCTCACTGTTTTCTTTTTTAATTTTCATCTCGGTCCTGCCTGAGTGTGTCAACTTCAGCAATCCGTACATCCGTACATCAAGGTTAAGGCTTACCAAACTTCTGCTACAAACTACGACAAACATAAGAAATATTAGTCGAAAATGCTAAAAAACAGTTACATAACACCCAATAGGGAGGTTAAGAGAAACAACAAACGCCTAACACGAACGCGTATTATAATGCTTGTTTAGGTAAAATCACTCTCATGTGACAGGATTTCGTTAGACGATATAGACGTTTATGGTTCTTCACAACCTCCCTATTGGGTGTCATTCCATCCGGTATTTCAATGCTTTGACACGATTGCTGAACAGTTCTTCAAAATGTCTTGTTACAGTTCTCCTATAACCTGACGTTGCCTCTGAAAAGAAAAGGCCATATGATTTTTTTTTCTGTAGAAGTAAAACCAACCCAAACTGTCAATTGTAATTTCCTTCTGCCATGCCATTATTCCGTTGATAGCCAAAATTAAGAGGAGTCTGCCCTCTCTTGTTGCATACTCTCGTACATTGTAGTATTCACAGAGATGTGTCAGTAAGGTAAAATCAGCTTCATTTCCAATGATAAGGTCTTCCAAGCTTTCTGAGCCAATGGTATACATTAAGTCGACGTTGATAGTATTGGGCATCAATTGATGTCTTCTTATCATCGGGTGGAATTGCAAGTGTAAAGATGTTATTCTGTTGAACGTGGCAGAAGGAATTTCCAATCCATTTCGACGAAGCTAACTATTCAACATATTGCCTGCTTGGATATTGGCAGAGGACCTTCCAGTTCAGGTACGTCCACAAGGTACCTCGTTCAGATTTCGACTTCGTACGTTTGGGCAGCTGGCGGAATCTCGAAGCATGTCTCCAACACTCTGAGTGCGATGGTACTCTGTCACAAGTGATGCTTTTTTTTGTGATTTCACACTCCAATTACACCCAACCCATGCATACTGCTCTCGATATGCCATTCGGGTTATGGCCCATTACGCCAGTGACTGCAAGTTGGGCGTATTCTTGGCGTAAGGCTTGGATGAAATAATCAATCAAGCCTATACGGAATAAATCCTACAAAGCTCAATCAACCCTATACATGTCTATACAGACTTTTTTACTATTATTTCTTGCTAAAATATCGGAGCACTCCGGTTTTTTTAGTTGCACTATAGAATTAAAAGTACAGTCTAAAGAAATAGGAAATATTGTGGGCGATTATGGGGTAAAATATTCTTCCGTTCCTGTGCAGCACTCCTAAAAGCATTTTAGGGCGGGAGCCCAGCAGGTTTATTCACACGAAAAGCGCCATAACTGCTGACAACAAAGGGTCTGCCACCCACATCGTAAATATGCAATGCTGCCAGCTTTGGCCGTGGCTTTACCGAGATATCCAAGATGGCGTCCAAAGTAAACGCCATAACTGATAATAATGAAATCAACACTACGTCAATCAGCACTACGTCAATATTTTACTGGACACAATAATTCAATCTCTGATACTTATAAAGTCATCGCCTACTTCAAATTCAAAATGGTTGCCAAAACAGATAATTTCAGGAAAATCCTTATCTTAGCACAAAAATAGGTTGAAAATATATACGAAATATATAGATATATGTTATTGGACAGAATAAACACATTTCGTGCATTTTTAAAGATTTTCATGATTTTGGCTGCCATATTGCTTGAAATCATCTGAGCAGTTATAAGGTCTCATAAATAGGCCCATTTTCATTGTATCCAATATCATTTACCAGGGTATTTTGCAAATAAATTGAATCCATAAATTTGATGTTATTGGGCTTATTCTAGAATCATCTATATTGACCGCCAGTACGTAACGCCTTTCAAAGGTAACAATATAGGTCAAAGGTCAAATAACACATTTCTTAGCAGAAACACTTAGTGACCTACTGCTGGATCAAATATGTTTTAACTGTGGCGTTCACATTGAACGCCATTTCGGATATCTCGGGAAAGCCACGGCGCAGTCCAGGCAGCAATGTATTTTTATGATGTGTGTTGAACACCTTTCAGCCCATGCTGTCAGCAGCTAGTGCGCTTTTCATATAAATAAACCACCTGGGCTGCCGGGCTATTTCCCATCTTTACAAGTCCCGGCACTTTCGCACTGCCTAAAGGAGAGGAATTCGACAACCCTGTATTTGGGCAACCTAGTGTTTCGGCACACAATTACGAATGTGTGCGCATGTTGGTATATCCAACGTTAGGAGATCAAAATAACTAAGCATTCAATTATCTTGTGTCGTTTCATTTTATTAAACAAACATTATTCCTTTACCCAACAAACTGTAATATTTTATTACCTGATTGTAGGAATATAATTCACCATTTGAAGCCAGCTTCAAGATAGTCTTGTTAAAATACACAAAATAAGTATATTGCACCACCAAAATACCACTCAAAAAAATTACTTGACAAAATGCAAGTCACCCACAATAAAATATATTGATTTTGATATTTACAAGCACCTTATAATGCATTCTTTACAGTACCCCTTTCCAACACTGAGCACATCCGACGCAAATGCTGTATCCTATAAGCATTTGAATATATAGGTCTAGATTCTAGAGGTCACGATGTTATTCCTACCCCAGCGACGATATTCTGTTTGTTTCAAATTTAACTTTCTTTGATCATTGCCCTTTTACTAGTAGGTCACAGGAATGTTCAACTATTAAACATGTTTAAGGTGCAACGAGAGATTTTGGGCCACCCAACTATTGTGTCATAATAGTAATTCCATAGGTTACACATCACTAACTCCCTTATACAGAGTATTCTAATGGAAAACTGGCAATTTTGGAGCATGTTCCTTTCACCATTTTAAAAACTCTCACCTATAACATAATTTATGAACATATGATGACCAGAAACATTTGTAGTTACGAATCACCAAACTTGCAGCACGTCAGATTGGCAACACAAGATTCTCTATAGTCGCTAAAGATAGTAATGGGCAAATCGATGTGAAATTGATGAGCGCGGAGTAAATTGCTTCAAATTAACTGTCCAAATGCCATTTAGGTTTGTCTACCATGTCAATCATGATTCCATCACTTTCTTAACATAACTAGTGAATTTTCAGATTTTTAGATTTTTTTTGTTTTTGTTTTCAGATGCCATGCAAGAATGTAGTCCACCCAAGATTTTTTTATCCTTACGACAGCCAGATTAGTGGTGTATAACCCATATAGATTAGACACTCAATAGGTTTCTTACCTTGTATTTGGCTACAGAAATGACTTAAAAGGGAGAAAAGGGCGATTTTGATTTGTTTATATTTCAATATAAAACATAGGCTGAATTTTGTATTTTGCTCCTGTATGAAATTATAAATTTTGTACCAAAGAAATATTTCTCAGCTTAATCCTTTCAGATTGGAATATTTTTGATGGAAAGCTTTACATCAGGGCAAAAATCAGTACTTTCGATTTTTAGGGACACCTGATATGTGGAATCACTCGTTGCACCTTTAACTTCGTGCGTCATTTTATGAGCTTCGTTTTGCTCAAAACCCATCATAACCGGATTTACGATGAGATCCGATCATTCTCATGTTGCTCGGATCAATGAAATACGAAGGAATTGAATTACATAATTGGCTATAATAGTCAAACCAATATCGGCAACAAAAGATACGTCTAGTCTGATCACGAATTTTGATCGATTTAAAAATGGTGGTTCAGGAATGGCTTGTGTAGGATAAGAGCCGACAGCATGCAACCGCACTATGCGGAATCACACCACTAAATAAATGAGTAGCAGACGACGTCAGCACCGATGCAGTGTTGGCGTCCGAAATATGGCCCTTTGCCTAAATGAGGAGTTACAAAATGTTGATAGTTGTATTTTAAAATGAAATTTGGAATTAATCATAATGTTTGGACTAGAAACAAACCATTTGCGTGGTAAATATTTTGTCTATGCCATTTTTGTATAATTTTGAGGGTTTTGGGGAAACTGTACGATTCAAATTTCTAGTCAAATTTCAAACTAGGCGTGGGCGTGTTGAAAGCATGCAAAACATCGATGCTCTGTAGCTAAAAAATCAGCCTTCATCATATGATTTTTTTTTGTCATTTTTGTTGAAGAGGTGTGGTGCTAATCTTCCAAAAAATCCAGTTATGAAATAACCAGTCGCTTTATAGCCGAAAAAAATGACGTTTGATGAGAGGTTATTTTGTACAAAAGTCTACGGGGAGTTATTTAGTGGTTTTATGATTCATGAATTATGAAAATCATTTATTTTTTAATCAAGTTTATGAAATACATGAACCTTCTGAAATGTGTGGTGTGACGAAGAGCGTGTGTGTGGCGTAACGGATAAAGCGTATGACACATGATCATTGTGAATTCGAGCCCTGCAGCAGTCAACGTGTTTGTGTTCCTGGCAAGATACTTAATCCAAATTGCATATTCAACCCAAGCGAAATTTGGCGTGTTCTTATGGGTAATATTACCATCTAATAGTGATGTGGGCCAGCCACTTTGGTCAGTAGCCGGCTTAGATGAAGCGAAATGGTTATGACGGTTTCCTGATGGCAGCAGTGTTTTCCATCCACTGGAAAAAAGACGCTGTACATATGCTATTATTATTATTATAATAATAATTCATATCACTTTATTAAGCATTGTACAAAGATAAAATACACAATAAAGGAAGACATGTAAAACCCAGAACAATTCTCCATTTTAGTGGATGAACGCAGGGAAATATAAAACAGGTGACCAAAACAACTACTGACCAAAGACAACAAAAATAGATAAAAGGGATAACCCCAAGGGACCAGCCCAAAAATAGCAATTATTGCACAATAAGAAGTGGGTAATCGTCCCAGGTAGGTTCCTGGAGGGCGTGGAAAAGAGAGAAGGATGATAAAATTGATAATTTACTGATATCATCCCGAAAGTTTTTGAAAGGTGTGGGATTATTACACAATTTGAGGATACATTTCAGCCTATCAAGGTTTTTGGGAGAAATGTACCCCCGGCTACCAATTTCTAGAGCAATGAGATCACACTCAAAATGATTATTTTGAATATCAGCGACAAGCGCTGCATATTTGTCAGATTTTTTATTGTGGGCTTGGTCAACATTAAGTTCAAAGGGCACCGTAAGTTCAATGATGACCAGCCTCCGTGCAGACTCCCAGAACACACACAGATCGGGGATAAGAGATGTGACTGTACAGAACAATGGAATGGTTGAAGCTGTCCCCTTGCTAAGGGTTTTAAGATCGCAGAATATTTGTGGATCTTTGGTCGATTGGAAACCGGTCATCAACCGGTCGTCACCGGTTACATATATAGTGAAGAATGTTATTATGGCGCCAAGTGTACCTGCCCTGATCGAGAGAAATGGAGCAATGATTCAAAATGTGGTGAAGGGTAGCCCTGTTCTTACACAGTTTACACTTGTCGTTGATAGCTTTACCCCAACGTTTTAAGTTGACCTTATTGTTGAGTGTATCACATAAGGAATTGATAACAAATTTGCAAACCCCGACCGGCAGGTTATAAACGATGCTTTTCCAAAAGTAGGATTTGGCTTCAGTGCATAATAAATCTAAAAATCTACCCTGAACCAGCAGAGGTTTTACCTGAGTGTGCCAAAAGCTAGAGTTAGCATCTTTCATAATATTTTTGGCCGAGTTTTGACATTCTTTAAGCGTGGTAGCATTTTATAAAGGAAGATAAAAGAAGGAAGATAAAAGAAGAGCATTAATATATCAAGAACAACAGTGATATTTAGTTTTGATAAATATCCATGACCAAAGTACACAATTTTCTAAAATCACTTGAGTTTCGAAAATTTGAGTCACATGTCTTCGAATGTCTAAACTCTGCAAAACTCTGCAATTCAATGTGCTGTCTTTCTGATGCATATACCTAATGCAAATTCACAAATCATATCCTAGCCAGCACACCACGACTCATAAATCTTAAATACACCAGAACATGTTGAGATGTATTGGGGATGGCATGTTCCCAGTCAACCATCAAATAGAAAAACTGCATAGAAAACAGCACCTTCGATGCTCGCAAATTGAAACAACTCTATACAAAAAAAACTTCGATACGTGACTAAACTTAGGTATTCATCCACAGGCATAGAGCATGTTTCCCTGATACATTCCCAAAACGTTTTAACGTAATTCATACATCAGATATCCTCGAAGTAGACGCCTTCATTTCTGTTGAATTAAACACAAAAGTAGTCTCAATATATGGTGCGTCATTTGTTTGCGAATCTGTCTCCTGCTGTATTGGTATTTGTAACGTAGTACCTGGTGTTAAATACTCCCCGTCACCACTCGGTCTTGGACTGCTCTGTGGACTGGGACCAAAACTTGACGACGCTCTACTAGACCTAGGACTATACCGTCTCGGTGTGTGTGGTATGTGTAACACAGTCCCCGGAGTCAAATACCTGTCATCAGCACTAGGTCTTGGACTAGTGCGTGGACTACGACCAATACTCGATGCTCTACTAGACCTAGGGCTAGAGTTAGGTGTGATTCCAGGAGTACCAGTCGGGCTTGGATTTGAACTGATGCTCGGGGAGTTTGAAGAAATCATTATATTATACGAGTTTGTGATACTAGTCTTATAATCACTATTCCGATATCTGTTGTTGTTACCGTGACCCCCTCCGTTGACTGTTGATATTGCAGAAAATCTAGTACGTGAACCTCTTGCAGATGACGATGCAGATGAAGTTGTCGAGAGACGACGTATGGCCTGGTAAAGGTGTTGGATGGGTTTTCGCAGTGGTTTTGGTAGGTGCCGTATTGCATATTGCATTACCTGGGATAAATGAGGAAAACGAGAGATTGGAAATAGTTAATGCGTCTATTAGGCCACTGTATAAAGCTTATTGTAAGTCACTTAAAGTTATTAAACAAGGAAAATACGTTAAGTGCATCTACGGTCCTTGCACGCGTAACGACAACCCAAGGACGTCAATATTAATGAGAAAACATTAAAAAATATTGATACGTTCGGAATTTCGGGGTAAAACATTAATTCCATATATGCATAGAATATGCTAACTTTTCTCAGAATCGAACTGTAGGATTTCAATTGCTTTCACGCCGTTAATGGTGTTGACTTTAAACGCGACGAAACCCTGGGAATTTGTGCACTTAAAGGCTGACTCAGAGATTTGCCGAGGAGGGCGCCCTGATTTTTCAAACAAATTGGTTTTTTTTTGCATATACATAATGTTTGTCCATATACTAATCACTGTGTGAATAGCTAAGTTCAAATCGAAGTCCTTCATATAGAAAATCACAATTTTGTTATTAAATTCCGGATCCGGAATTATTGTTTTACACAGTATCCTCTGGCAATGTTATCCATACATAAATGTTTGCTGCATGAAAACGGAAAATCCGATTCGTTTCAAACTTTGGAATGGGACATTTAAGGAGACTATCTTTAGTTCCAGCTGACTATTTTCAATTATTACACACAAAACAATATATTTCAAAATCTCTGAGTCAGCCTTTAACCCTCGTCTACCTGAGCCATTTTTTGTAACAAACTCCCGAAGGGGGGGGGGGGTGGTTACCACCCCCCCCCAGTGATTTTCGTTACTGAACACCCGACTCCTGTAAATTTGGTACCAATGGATAGCTTAGCTTAGGGTTTCTTCTTTCCATTGGTACCAAAATAAGTACTAATATCCCCATTATGAAGTCAGCATGACGTCATATGTTGAGGAAAGTACGAAAATACTGAATATAGGGTGGAAAATTGATATTTCGCAATTTTAACGACTCAAACACCTTATTATAGATCTAAAATGCTGTCATTATATAAAACAGTCATTCCCATCAAGTAAGAAGCTCAAAAATCGCATGAAAATCTGATTTTCCTAACATTTTTCACGTGTGTAGTTTGCTGATATGCGAACTTAGACGTCTTGGGACGTAATGTAGGCATGTTGGTACTCATTTTGGTATCAATGGAAAGAGAAGGACCATAGCTATCTATTTGTACCACAATCAAGTGTCTGTGATGTTTCTGTTTTGTGTTAGGCATGTTGGTACTTCTCTTCCGGAGGGGGGTGGTTACCACCCCTCCCCCACCCCTATACATCACTTTGGGATCACCCTGTATCTTTCCTATACCCCGGTGGATGTTTGTTTTTGGATTAAAAGGAGCGGAACATGTTAATTGACAGTTACATTAAATAATTTGGCACCAAATAAGGGGGTTTTAGCAAGCCGAGGCAAAAAACCCTGAAGGTAACCACCCCCCTTCGGTAGACGAGGGTTAAATGTTAAAGGCACTATCAGTGATCCACTCAAAAGAATTAAAAATGTTCAAAATTTGCAGGAGTAGTGTAAAAGTGAAGGATAAGTCTGTATAATATGTTTTCCAAATAAAAAAATAACAAAAAAGGAAGAAAACAGCACTGTTAAAAGATATGAATCTCCATTCAGTTATGTATTGTAGCAAATGTCCATACCGACAGTATTGACTAAAATAACGATTTTGTCTTTATTAGGTTGAAATAACTCACTAATATAACAATTATGATCGTCCAGAGTGTGCAGAAGGTGAAATGGTCCACCCAATTCACATAGCAGGAACCTGTTATAACTGGTAAATGCTATTGCTATTCAGCAGGTACCTATTATAACTGACTCAATGTATACACTGCATACAGTGATATCATATCACAATCGTATTATCGCTTTATTCCGTAAAGCTTAGGTAGGATAGGATTAAATTCAATCTCCTTTAACATCCTCCCTCGCTTGTGTAGTGGATAATGCAGGTATCACAGGTTCGAATCCAATCATGGCCTTTAAAAAAATGCATTTCAATATTATTTTAGAGTAAAGAGAAACATTACTAAGTCCAGGGTTGGAAATACGCGTGTACAATACGTTAAGGACAGTAACCCGTTCCACTGGTACCTGCTGTATAGCACTGTATGCAGTGTATACATTGAGCCAGTTATAACAGGTACCTGCTGAATAGCATCTACCAGTTATAACAGGTTCCTGCTATGTGAATTGGGTCAATAATTTGCTAGATAACGTGCCTCTGCCTGCATACATACTATTGTTTTGTCAATAAATTTGTAAACTAATTCTAACAGACATCACTTTCACTTTAACCCTCGTCTACTGAAGGGGATAGGTCAAAATCACAAAATGTGCTACTTTTTTGGCGAAAATTGACCGAAACGGTAAAAAATATAAAATTTTACCCGTTAACGGATAACGTTCAAATAAAAGGTCATTTAGCGTAAAATTGTACGCGTAAGTGGACAATTTAAGGACCCAAAATGCATGGAAGCATTATTCACCTCTGCAATAATGGCCGTAACTGGAACGCTTAAGAAAATCCAAGATGGCTGCCATTACTATGCAAATTAGGTGACATATGACCTTGATATTACATACTTTTGTCGGTATCCCCGTATGTTTAGTATGTCAATTAATGAATTTCATAGGTGTTTTACAGGAAAAAAAATGAACATTGTGGTAGCCCACTACCTTAAACAAATATTCCACCAAATTGATTAAGTGTACGAATTATAAATAGTTTTATTAATTGACAATTAGTTATGTTATTCATAATAGAATTTAGGTCTTCCAATTACCATTATAAGTGTTCCCAGAGTTTGCTCCATTTGATGAAGTTTGGGGGTAACAAAAAATATAAAGGGCAGAAACCTAGCCATCAGGATGTGGGGTTTACACACATAAACACACACATGCACACACATATACACACATACATATACACATACACACACATTTATATCCCTAACGACCCTCAATCGCTTCTAAACCCACCTGACAAAAAAAATCACGGAGCGGACCCTTGATTTGGCTTAGTGGGAAATCGTTCTTAGATCTTACAACAAAAATACCGCTACATCACTTTTTGCGGTGATTGTCAGATTTTCCTCTATGGAAGTTAGGGATATAAGAAAGTCGACTTTCTTGCATAAAATAACCAGGTTTGGTTGTGGGTCTAGAAGTGACAAAACTGAAAGCACCTTTGACATTGTAGTCAAACTGGCTTAAGCTTACAGTAAGGACAATTTTAATTACATACCAACTAGTTGGGGATTCACATCTGTATAATACTGTTATTTTTAACCAGTTTGGCTTTCAAGGTTATACAGGGGTCAACATTTTAAAATGTCCCGAATATGACACACCATGGTGTTTGTCTGCTAATAAGGATTCCAAAAAGGTATAGTTTACACTATCTATGGCTTAGAGTTCCGGAGTTACGGAGTAAAACTATGCAAATTGTTTCCCTAGCTTAAAAGATTGAAATAAGGAATACTTTGCTTTATCGCTTATGCTTAGTTTTCACGTTATCCAACAAAATAGGTCACATGTCAATAGAATGCAATAGCTGCCAATAACTGTTGACTTAATTTCGCCTTTTTGGTTAATAGCCAAACACGTAGTCAAAACTATTCCTATATTTCATTCTATGAGCTAATTAACCAACAATTTGAACCACATTTTACAAAAATTGGAGCAACTTTAATTTTTGACCCCTGTACAAACCATAATTGAGTGTTTTTTTTTACTATTTTTACAGTTTTTACCCCATACTTTCAAAACTATAAGTCACAGGTAGTATAAACTATACCTTTTTGGAATTTGGAATAACCAGACAAACACCATGGTGTGCCTTTCAACACAATCGGAACAATTGTACCCCTGTGTAATCTTGAAATCCAAGCTGGGGTCATGAAAGGGGTGTGGCAAGTGCTTCCATCATTTTTGATTATCAATGCATTAAGTACTTGTGCACCAAAATTCACAATAAAATATATGTAATGATGTAAAAGTAATTTATCTATTCTATTAACTGATCAACACTTACTACTGAATGGAAAATACATTCGCAATGGCTTTTGAAAAAGTTTGTTTGTTTGTGATGCCTCTTACCTCGTCGTTTAGCAGAACGTACAAGACGGCTACAAGTAAACCTTGTATTGTGCTTAAGACAGAGAAAATAAAATGGGTAACGTAAAGAACCAACTTGTTTTCCGTTGACTTTGAGATGATGACTGGAATGATGATATATACACCGAGTACAATCGACAAGAAGATAGTCCGTTTGGCAATTTTTCTATAATAAAACGAATATTGACAATAACAATCAATTTGTATTTGAATAGTTCAAAATGAAAGAAAAGTTTCAAATGACTGCTTACATCTTTAGATTCGTACTCGCGATAGCCATATCATACAACGGAGCCCAATCGGAGGAATACCCAAAAGAGCGACAAAGATGTTGGCAATCACAGGCTTTAGAAATTCATTGTTTAATTTTGAAGAATGTGGAATACTGATTTATATAATTTTTCACATAGTTTACGGGTAAATGTAAGGAGGAGATAAAAAGTGAAATATTTTTGTGTAAGTGACTACTTTTGTATTTTGTAAAAAAATATTGTGCTCGAAATCTTTAATTTCTTGGGATACAATTGTAACATTCCAAGTATTAATTCTAAAAAAAATAGTGGTGTGAATAATATTAAAGGTGCAACAAGAGATTTCAAATAACATGTTTTCCTATAAATGTGAAAATTCTGATTTTTGCACCGGTGTAAAGCTTTCTATCGAAAATATCCCCATCTGATAGGATTAAGCACAGAACTGTTTCTTTGGTACAAAAAATTGTGACATTTCTAATTTTCTATAGGAGCAAATAGGAAATTCAGCCTATGTTTTCGAATTGAAATATAAGCATATACAAATCACCTTTTCTTTTTAAGTTATTTCTGCAGCCAAATAAGAGGTAAGAAATCTATTGAGTGTCTAATCTATATGAAATCACTACATATCACAGAAAATATAGATGACTTGAAATTTCTCGTTGCACCTTTAACTGATTTCTTTAAAATTACGTTTCTTTGATTTTCAAATAATACGACCTATAATTCTAAACGGTTAAGTGGCATGCGTATTCGTTTTTTTTTCGACACTAAAACAATAAACTTAATCACCGTCTCCAACAAATGGACATATAGCGATGGCGTCTCAAAATCTACACTAAACAGATGATTATGGTTTACAATAATGTTTGTGTTTGAGGTCAAACTGTACAGATCATGGTGCACAATATTTCGCAGGAAAGGAGTATTCACAGGAAAGGTTTTCTTGATCTCAAGTCGGAATTTTGATACACACGTATAGAAATGACAGAATCAGATACAAAGTACTGCCTTGTCATTAATAAACGAATTTCAAGCCAACCATTTGCAGGTTATGTTAGCACCTCCATTCCATACAAGTAAAAAAAATACCAAAGTACGAACTTTGATGATTTTTTTTTCAATGTGTCGGATCAACAAATCGCTGCTTATCGATATGCTTATTAGTTAAAAATCTAAACGAAGTGGCTCCTTGTCCTTATAATTTCCAGAGAGCTAGCAGCCGTTTTTTTTTCAGGACCGTTAGTCTAATTATTATTACAAATGCTAATAAAACAATCACATCAATTGTCAACACTTTATTCTACTTATTCGGAAGCCATTCTGCTTCCTTCAACAATATCCGGGCGCTATATAGTATAAGAACAGGAGCCTGGATCCCATTTTTTCTCTCCAAACCGGGCGAAAAGAAATAAAAAAAAAATCGGGAACCAATAAAAAGTAGGGTAAAGTCGCCCAGCGCCCAGTTAAAAGAAAGCCTGGACGCAAGTGAGTTGAAGTGTCTGCTCCGGTCCCGCGACCCTCCATCCCCCCAAACACTTGAATGATACCAGGTAGGTAAATACAGATCATTTAAACTTCACATACGACAGGTACACGTATTTATAAAACCTACCTTGTCGTTTCTCCTCTTTATTCGGATCGATGCGAGCAGGATGACGAGTGTGTATAGGACACGAAGCATCATGAGTAGGATTTGCCTGCCAAAGAAATGCGCAAATGCAGTACGTTATAACGTTGTTGATACCGTTAGTTTATTCTAATATATTATTTTTGGTTTTAACACTTAAAGGCACTACAGTGATTGCGCACAAATTATAGAACCAAAAAATAATCTTTTTATAAGGACAAAATCTGATCTTTTAGTCATTACTGTCCGTAAGGACCTGTAATCAATGCTGAGAATTCGCCTTAGGACTTAGTCTCAATTTACGCTTATCTGCAATATAAAATATTTTGACTCTTTCGGGCGGGAGCACTGAAAGTGTCTTTACGTGACCAAGGGGGGTTCAATCCCGTAGTGCACGGGGAGGGGGAGGGGGGGCCCCCTAGGAAAACCACTTTCCCGAGGGAATTTTGCACGAATAATTAGACCATGTGTGAAGCGTCATACGACGATGGCCCCAAATCGGCAATAACAATTTAAATTTGTTATGTGGGCTGCCTAATTGGGGATAGCATTCTCACAGACTTCCGTTAGTGCCGCGGGCGTGGCGCGCACGCTTAATTTTTTTGGGGGGAGGGGGTATGAAAGAAGAGCATTTAAAAGTCAGACAATTATTACAACAAACACAAAAAAAAGTCGGCGCAAAAATCCCATGAGTAAAGCGGCCAACGCCCCAAAACAAATTCTGAGGGTCCATAGGAAACCCCCCCCCCGACCGTCACGTATGTGTTATTTTTATCTTTAAAATCTGTATGCGCGGTCAGCTGGAACAAAGAGGACAAGGACAAGGGAAAAAAAAGATCTTATTCACCCTATATGCAAATACGTTCCACACGATTACGCAGCATCCACCGATACAATGCATAGCTAATCGAAATATAACAGCACCTTTTGGAAGAGCGCCTCAAGTTCATTGACAAAAAATAGAGTTTTGAGAAGTTAATGGGAGAAAATTGCCATGTAAACTGAGCCTTTGAATTGTACAGGTCAAACTTCTCTATATATTAGAGGAGGAGCACGGACACAGGTCAATCATCATCTTTTACATCTCACTACATAAAAGGTCTGACACCTTTGGTAGTTATGACCCTCTGTATCAACTCTAGGTGGTCATTTAAAAAATTTTACCATTTTAGTCATTTTTACCCTATAACTCCAAAACAAATGGTCGTAGATGGTACAATCTTTTTTTGGAATCTTTATGATAAGATGGACAATATGGCATACATTTCAACATGGTTGGAGCATTTTAAAAGTTTGACACATGCGTAAACTTAAATTGGCCCCTATTGAAAAAGTGATACCACAATTTGAGAGTACTACCTATCTAGCATTGATATAGAGGGTCCATACTAACTACCAAATGTGTTAAACTTTTTTTGTAGTGAGCGGTAAACGAATTCCTTGAATAAGGCCCCTATGACATTCTGCTCCTGCTCTCTATGTGTCGCATGAGAAGGCATTTTGTTATTACTCTCTTGAAATGAAAGAGTGAAAAATCACTCTGAATTTCTGAGTAATTTTGAATTAACTCTAATCAATTGGCTTTTAGCTCTAAAAGGGCAAGAAATGCAGCATGACACCTTAACTCGCGGTTAACCGAACTCACTCTGTTACCGAGTGGCTCAAAATGCCACTCTTCTTCGGAGTGAAGCCCACTCTGAACTCTTATCGAGCGGCTTTTAGCTCTAAAAGCGTGAGAAAATGCTCTTTTTCGGAGTGAACTAATAGCCAATCAGAACCGCCGCAAATCGCGTGATTATTTTCGAACAACATGCATGGCGGACGAGTTAGGCGAGACCGTCAGCAAATGGTTGACCGAATTTGAAATTAGTGAAGAAATCATAGAGATCTTTACGGGTGAGTATATTGTATGTGTCGGTCACAATTCATAGCATTTACAGACAAAGTGTGGAGAAGCATTAAATGTTATTTACTGTGATATCACTCGCAAATACGGTAGTCTGCGCCAGGCTAGGCCAGGCCTGCGCATGTAAGATACGCACAATCATGTATGTCACGGGCATGCATGCCATGATCATGCACGTCATGCATGCCACAATCGGGCATGTCACACTGAATCATGCCAATGATGAGCCACAATATTCATTCATGCATGTCACGATGCTATGAATTATGACCTACACATACAAGATACTCACCAAACAAACAAAAGAGTGAATTAGCTAGTTTACGCTTTCCCCCACAGCTCTAAAAGCATGAAAAGAGTGACTTATTCACTCTAAAAAAGAGTGATCACTTCACTCTTTGCTTAGAGTTATTCACTCTTTATTTAGGAGTGCATTTCACATTTTAGAGTGTTTTTTCACTCTTTCGTTTTAAGAGAGTAGACAAATTAAGTAGACAATAGGACACAAGTCAAGATAGAATAATTTTCGCGCGACTGTGGTATTTTTACTGCACATAAATATAAATATTATTTACAAGTCATAACTTTCACAAACTTCCAGCATCAGAAATTAGGAACAGATGTTTAGAAGAATGTATTACTTATTCTGTGTTTATAATCTTACCAGAAGTACCAGGTACATGGGAAGAAGAACGATTAACCCCTTTGGACTAACGTAATTGAAATCTCTGAAAGACAAGCGTAACGTACAGATGTTGTTAAGGTAAAATAATATAGATTACGACTTGAATATGCTGCATTAACTAAGAAACATATCAAGGGTTGATTGTAAGCCTGCGCAATTAATCCTAGCAAACAGCAAGCATGACACTTTTCCATAATCGTGTTTGTTTGTTTGGTAAACCAATGAGTATAGGATGTTGATATATTTAGTAAAATGGTACTTGATTTACAAAACATTGGAATTCTGGGTTTATTGACCAACATATCGTTTGTCAAATTTAATTCTAATTTTGCATATGTGCTAATTACATTTACTGATGTAGGCTGGTATTCTGAACGGGAGACTAACTTTAGACCTGTGTTTAAACCAGGTTTAGTCTTACATGAGTGGACTTTTTCCTTTCAAAATACTGCGAAAGTTAAATTTAACGGGTGAGAAAATTCCTCATTGATGGGCTATTTTGCCCCATTATTGTGGAATTTCCTCACCCGTTATAGAACACTTTTAGAGTATGTTGGAAAGAATAAAGGTCCACTCATGTAGGACTAACCCTGGTTTAAACCCGGGTCTAAAGTTAGTCTCCCTTTCAGAATACCAGTCGTAATGTTTAGTTGTCAAATAAATCTGTTATATTGCTATATCTTGTATGCTTACCCATCTGTAAGGAGTTCGACTGTCGTCCAAATCGCTACAAGAAGACAAGGAACACCTAAAGTAAATCAACAACATATGCGTGGTGTTAAGTTCGATGATAAAAAAAAAAAAAAAACAGTGGCAAATTGAGAGGGACCGTTATAGGGCTAATATTTTGTTTTCAATGAAAGTAAACATAGCGTTAGTAATTTGTTTATACGCGATTCGATAATTTTTAAATTAATAATAATAATAATTAAAATTTGATTTCAATACTTAAATGACCAAGGGGTTTTTTCCGTCAGGCCGGGGATGGGGGGCCCCCTCTACGGAACCAATTTCTGATGGAAGCTTTCGCACGAAAATTTTAACCACACGTGAAGGGTCAGAGGACAACCCACAAAACAGCAATATAAAAAATTATAATTTGTTATTTCGGCTGGATATTAGGGGCAAAACATTGTTTTCAAAACACGCGAAAATGGGCAAAAAGACGGAAAATTCAAATGAGCCTTGTGCTTACATCAGACATTTTGAAAACTTATTTGTATGTTGATATCTATTTTAAGAAACCCAAATTTACCTATATTGAACACAAAACCAGTCATTTTTAGGGATTCCTGTATTTTCTGGGAAAATACGTCATTTTCCCAGAGAGTATGTACAGTAACGGTTAAGCAATGTCCACGATGAAATTGTTTGTTTTCAGCACATAAAGGGTTATTATTTTTAATGTTACTAATAAGTATTTACTTACATGTATGTGTGAACTTATATCAGCAAAAAAAATGCTTTGGTTCTTTGAATTTTAAGAATATTTTCAGATGACTTCCATTAGTGCCCCCCTCCCCCTCCACTAATTAACTCATTAATGGCTTGGCCGATTTTACTTATTTTGGTATGAAAAGAAGCTTATTTAAAAGTTAGACAATTACAAACAAATTCGGCGCAAAAACCCACGCGTAAAGCGGCCAGCGCAAAAAATAACAAACTTTTGGGGTCCATACAACATAGGACCCCCACTGGTATATGGTCACTTAAGTGTTAAAGCATAGATGGTCCTAGAATAAATGTTAGCCTCTTATTCGGAGCACAACGTTTTTAAACTGTAAAGGCAAATAAGCTTTGGTGCAAGAATTATATATATACCTACATTATGTGTTCTTTTGGTACAATTCCGACGAGGAGGAAGTTGTTTTTGCGTAGCGAAGATAGGTTCGGTGATTGCCGGGGGGGGGGGGGTCATTTACACCCCAATGCTTTGCAACCAAATCATTCAAAGGAGAGCGTTCAAAGCAAATGTTTATAATGATGTTTTCCTATTAAATGTATTTGTATTGTTTGTTTATTTGGTTGCGTATGCGTTAATGTTTTAAAGGCTGACCCAGAGATTTCGAAATATAATTTTTCTGAGTATTAATTGGAAATAGCCAGCTAGAACTAAATATAGTCACCTAAAATGCTGAATTCAAAAGTTTGAGATTAATCAGATTGTTCGTTTTCATGCAAGCATTTATGTATAGTATACAGCGCTATAGGATACTGTGTCATGTGTGTAGAACAAGAAACATTTTAAAATGTTCTAAACATCCAGTTCTAAGTGAAGTTATGCAAAGAAATGTCCTTGGATTTTATTTTATCTTATATACGTTTTGAGAACCCCTTTATATAAAAAAATCAGATTGTTAAACAATACCCCATCCTATTATAGAGAGCTTCAGTTTCATCCATTTAAGCTGCCGCAAGCGGAGATGAAGCAACAATCCAAGGAACAGGTAGAAACCTTCTACAAACATCCAAAAGAAGTTTGGAACTATAACGGCAGCACCAAGAATGAGAGAAATAGTACGAATTGGCTGAAAACAAGCATATTGATTGGTTTAAATGTAATAAGAAACGGTGCTTTCATAAGAAACGAAAGAGAGAGAGAGAGAGTGAGTGAGAGAGAGGGAGAGGGGGGAAGAAAGACAGAGACAGAGAGACAGAGAAACAGAGTGAGAGCGATAGAGAGAGAGAGAGAGGAGAGAGAGTAACGCGCGTTACTTGTCGAATGTACGCATACTTATAAGGACGCTGTATTTTGTTACGAACGCTTGCGATGTTTATTTGAAAAAGTCTACTCAAAACAGGATTATTGCGGGCCTGTCTACGTTTGGCGCGAGTTTGAAAAGAAGCAAGGGTGCTCAACTAAATATGATGTGCACTACATCACCATTAACAACAAAGCAAACAACAAAACAAACTAAAAATGCAGCTACAGGATATGACCTTGTGGACTAACAACCTAGATGGAAAAATGCACTATTTCCCGATAAGATATGGCTAGGAAACTGCTGGGCATTGACGTCACTGCTCACGTGGTCTATAATAACATGACACTGATCATACCACAGCTATCATGTCCGAAAAGGTCGCGAAGCCCTCAGATGCCAATATATGTGAAACCGATATTCAACGTTTAGAACGCAAAACAAAATTGCCACGACAGACTCAAACTGATCAATGTGTGGGTATACCCATCGCTTTTAATATGGCACCCCGCGACGTCCCGTAACTACTCCACGGTCACTAGCTAACGACGGCCGGCCACATACAAAATGGCACACCCTAGCACTTGATGGAAAGGGCTCGAAAGCGCACATTCGTGGACAATGTCCAAGCACTTAGAGGTCAAATGGACAAGTACCGAGGAGTAATATTTTTATACACGTCTAGTGGGCGAACTCTGGCACTACAAATGACAATAGCACTGGATGTAACTGAAACGACCATAGATGTACATTTGACAAACTTTACCCATAGTCAGAGGTTCACGAACTAATACAAGGTCATGAAGGCCAATTTATCAAGAATACTATGGCATGGTCACAATGGCAACGGCCTTAAACTTCATGGATGTATGTCAAATGCAAATAGATTTGCATTATGAATAATATTCCGAACCACAGAACGCATAAGAAACAGCTCTGCAATGGCACAATCCAATCATGGAGTACTGTTGGAACACTTTAACTGTCCCCGTCCCTCCCCACCATCCAATGTTGATGGGGTATCGTCCTCCACATTCTTGTCAATTACACCACTCATTGTCGATGTGGTTTAAGTCAGGTATAGGTTGAAAGGGGAATGTCCGGTAGGGTGGCCAAGAAATTCCCAATTTCAGACGTCGCATTGTTTAAGCCGTAAAGCAAAATCTTGACACAAAAATTCTCCTTTGTTGTGGTTGTCAAGGAATATTTTCTTATTCCAAAACCAGTTGGGTTGAAAGAAATCACGCCACTGGCAGTGTATTTCTGATTTGTTTTGTATAATAACGAACGAGGACGAGGTCATTAGAACACCCATGATCGCCCCATACAAGCACCCGAATTGGGTTTGTGTTTTGCACTCCTTAATTATTGCTGTATTTTCTTTTGACTTTTTTTTGTGATTGCTATAATGAATGACAGAGGCTTGGCCGCCCCCGCCTGGGAATGCGCCCTTCAACAACTGCAGGCTTAGAGATTACGTTTCGGCATCTAGCTGGATGAGCATGTGGCCAATGTTGGTGAGTGGTTCCCAATTATTATTGCCATGATGTTTAAGTTTCTTAATTTCAGGGGCCTCGAGCTTAATACTGTAATCGTTAGCTCATAGCAGCAGAGCGTATTATTGACAACCTAAGAGGTCAAAGTCCAGCAACTAAGCCAAATATGACGGTTCTACGAGATCGAATGCACTGGGCAGCATGTCAGGGAATAGAATTGTAAAATACAGCCGGGGGTATCTAAGCTTTTATGCCCGCCTGGACAATGACCCACTGACCATGGACAAATATTTTTAAAAAAACCCCGGTTTTTTAATTATTTTAAGTGTTTTCCACACCGGGTGGGTAGAAGAAGCAGAAAATATGGTTCAAATAGAGAACTGTACCGATCAGACAGTTAATGAATTAAGGTAGGGTGTCGCAATGGCAAGATATATATGTTTTCCTGGGCATTTTTCTAACTTTTAGTTGCATTTGACAATACATTCGACATCCATACTATTTTGTTTTACTGACGCTAGCCTCGAGTAAACTGATGGTATCGCTAAAGAATAGTATTTAGTACTACGACGCTCTCGATAATAACGAGCCTGAAATTCCCATGATCCAATGGCGTTTACGTTCCACCATACTCTGGTCTGTTTCTGGAGTAATTACAAAGGTAAAAATGCATTTTGAAAATTTCACAACAAACTTCGTGAGAAAGGCATACAAGCGTTGTTAATTAAGTTATCCTTACCAGCAAAAGAACTACACTCTGGTCATTTATGCTAAGTATTTTTGAACCTGTGTTATACCTTTTTCCACCTGTTTGCGTTTGTTCTGTTCAAAAATTGCATAGAAAAACGAAGGGACATGCACAAAATTGTTAAGATCATCAACTTTTTCAAGTTACCATTCATGTTTCGTGTTTAAAATACGGAAGTTGAAACGTAGTATTTTTTCTCTTTTTCTGGAATGAAGCGTAGAGAACAAGTGTTTTGATTTACTTGCTGAATATTTATAGCTCCATGTATGTGTATGAAAAAGGAGACAGAACAATATTTATTTTTCCACTTTATTGCCAAAACAGGGGCGCAAACAATTACTTTGAAAATGGTGGAAAATAAGATGTTTCATTTTTATCACCTTTCCTCATTTCCACCATTTCCCTGCATGGGCCGCTACTTTTGCAAATTGCTGTTTAGAAAAAAAGTCAGAAAAAAATTATTCCCATACAAAACAACCCAGCAAAACACACAAAAAATTAACATTTTAAAAACCTATTAAAAATTTAAAAAAAGAATGGGGAATTTAATTGTTTAATTACAAAAGATCTTCCCGGACTCATCTCGGTTTTTTTTTTCCACCCTCGTGATAAAATTTCCACATTTGCTATTGCAATTTTTTCATTTGTTATTTAAACAAAAGGAAAGTAGTAATACGTTTGTTTTCCGTTCCATAAAAATAAAAGGGGTAAGACGAGAAAAAAATGTTCGACACTTAAATGGACCCACTTTTATACACCATATTGAGGCTGAAGACTTACCTACCTAAGAATATATTACAAAGCTGTTACCCAAGCTAAGAACTCGACAGTGTGGTAAATCCTATCATAAGCGCTCGTTCGACCTGAAATATAAAAAATAAAAAAAAATCCAAAGAAACGTCGTCCATACTACCAAACACGCGAGCGCATCAAATGCCAATCACATTTACCGTCAGTATTCTTTATTGCATCATAGCCTACAACGAAATTCTCATTTTTTTGATATCATTTGTTTTCCAGTGCGTTATCTACGAATCGTGTTATTTTCATAACATACAACCTCATAAACTGAGTCACAACTGACTCTCTAGAGCACACAATGTCCTATAATTAGATACATCGCTGCGACCTGTATATATACCGAACCATATCACCAAACTGGTGGAAGTATACATATAAAGGGATCTCGCCCCCCCCCCATAAATACACATTGTGACTTGACATTCTAAGTCAGCTATCATTCTCTCTAAGTGTATGCAGAATAATCAATTCGCCATACTTGGCGTTCTATAAAATACAGGTTCACGCGCGTGACATGCATAGCTTGGGCGGGCTGCGCCGCTCGGTAGGTGTTATCAATCACGCGTCAAGCCCTTTGTTATTTAAAGTTCAATTATCATCCTATACCATCGAAAACGGTGGGGAAGAGCATCGGTTCCGGCAGAGTAACGCCGGGGAAACCTGCGGGGGCCGAGTAAGACCCGTAAACCAAATGCACATCCAAATATAAAAAAATAGAAAAAAAACTCGAATGTCTAGCTAATCGTTGCTTCGCTCAAACCCTGGCCAGAAGGAAACAACAGATAAAGTTGGGCCCCAAGAAAAAAAAGCTTTGACATGACGATCTTAACCAATTTGATCAATTTGTTAGATCTTAGAGTATACTTAGAGCATATTATCATGCTCATAATTCATAAATTCCAGTTTTTGTCTCATATCTTAAATCATAAAATCAATCACATCATTATTTGATTTGGTCATGGTTATGCAATATTGTTTACAATCAGGATGAGCTGAATTTCGAAATCTCCAGTTAAACTCTAAATGTTCATTGTTCATTCAATAACGATCACTCTCTACTTCCTTCTCACTTCTGTTGAATACGCAATACTCGGTAGCAAAGCAACAAAACAATATTATCTTTGTAATATGTAAGTTGATTCGCTATTTAGAAAATGGTCATCTCTAAATCATATTTTACACCCTCTTCTTCTACCAAACGTTTTTTTTTTTTTGTAATACGTTTACCAAGGGCCGGGTTACCCCGAGAATTCGTGATAAAGCACCCAATGGATAGCTTGTTCTCCTCTCTTTCCATTGACACAAACGAAATACTAACATAACCCTATTATGCGTCACAATTAGTCGTGAGTTCGCAAATCGGAAACATTGCATTTAAAAAAAAAATTAGCGATGAGGCCCGCAGGCGATTGGCCCATCTCTTGTCTTTGCGTTTGGTCAGACCTCCATCATAATAATGTGGCCGTAGGAGGTTCGCATCCTCCTCCCAAGTCTGTTTTTACATTCCCAGCATATACCGGTACCTATTTATACTCCTGAGTGGAAAGAGAAACGAGGTAAAACGTCTTGCAGTGCACACACAATTGAGCCGCGGGGGCTCGAAAAACCAGGACTTTATGCTTATGAGGCGAACGCCTGTTTCATCTGCAACCACATATTCACCGCTTTTCATACTGATTCGCGTTTAATGATGCATTTAAGCATTTTAAAACTAATTTACGAAAATACAATTTCAGATGCCTCTTGCACGACGCAATTTTCAAAAATGTACCCCTAAATATCCTTGGGTAATAACGATCTCCCCTATACCTATCGACTTTGACGGCATACCGTTAGGGAAATGTTTTCCTAGGCCCGTGCATTTTGATTTTGAGCATTTTTACCCGCATTTTGTTTTTTGTTTCCTTCCGGAAAAATTTCGTTAGACAAACTCCTTAAAGAGAGAAAATGACATGTAGAAAAATATGCAAGTATCCCAAATCGATATTTTTGTTTTTTCTAAACTATGCTTTGCAACTGTTTTGACTTGCAATTTGGCCAATTGCAGTAGTAAGTAGTAGTATAAAAGTGTATAGTATAGTAGTTGTCATGTAGTAGTAGTAGTAGTAGTAGTAGTAGTAGAGTAGTAGTATTAGTAGTAGTTAGTAGTAGTATTAAGTCGTAGATAGTAAGTAGTAGTTGTTGTTGTAGTAATGTAATAGTGGTATAGTCAGTGGTAAGCAGTAGTAGTATTATAGTGGTGGTAGTAGTTTGTATTAGGAGTAAGTCAGTAGTAGTAGTAAATTACTACTCAGCTTACTTGTATATTGATTATAACCCATTTGCTGTTCGAGTAAGGATCAGCTGAGACAGTTGGAGCAAATCCCAAGTAATTATTAAAAGACCGTCGGTGTACATATATCGGCAATAGCTGGAAGAAAATCAAGATCAAACAAAATAGGCATGTTTAAAGGCAAAAAATCAGACGATACATGTGTTTTTATGTGTGGTGTTCGCAGACGCGGATTCATTATGGTACAATTCAGCTAAGGCATAAAAGGTGCGTCCACTTATGGAATATTTTTTTCTAGAAGAGCATACTGTCGTAAGGAGTCACAATGACCTCATCAGGTGCATAATGAGGGTTTGTTTAACGGAACCCTGACTATCATCCAATGCCATCTCCAAGCCTTGTGATAGGTAATCCCTGATACTCTGAACACGCTTAATACAATGTTACATCATCAAATGCACATCACGACGTATAAAGCTTAACTTATGTTCTACAGATTTTTTGACAAAAATTCCATTGGACCGACAATATTGAAAGGTTGTTTTCTTTTTGGATTTTATTTTATTATTGTTTTTATTTTGTTGTTTTTATTTATGTTTTTCAACTGTATTCTTCCCAGTTTGATACAGTTTTCACATATTTTCACACGCCAACATTTGCGACAAAGGGGAAATTTCCTCTCAATTCCTTTAAAATGTTGGATAAAGACTTAAAGTAATTACATTCACATATGCCCCAAAAGTCGAATGTATTTATATCGTACCTGCATGACATAGTGAATGATTCGATATTTCCTTTTGTTTTGTGAAGACATTTGACATATATGTTTAAATTCACCAAACTTGTCGATACAGTTGTACATACTGACGGAGGTTGACTCCATAGTCAAGTTCGGCAATTTGAACTTTCGATATTTAGTAAATTTCCTTTAACATCAATAACAATCATTTTATTTCATATTCTTTTTAAAATAAGTAATAATGTTGATCATTTAAGTTTGATTAATATTAGTATTTAAAACAGCAGTCGTAAGAACGGCTCTATTACATATGTTTGTAGAGAGCCCAGCATTCGTCACTATGTAAAACATATCAAAAAAGGCTAAATTTGCAATTAAGATTACTAATGAATTAAGTACTTTAGAGCTTTGAAACTTGGTAATTTTGTTGACGTTAATGTGTACTGGTGTGTAGTATCTTTTCGATAATTTTTGTAAACATGATAAAGCTCTATGTAATACAACTGAAGAAAAAATGATCTTTAAAAAGAAGCTTAGCGCAATGAATTCATAGATGAGGGTCATAACGTGATCATTACTATTCAAACTCCGTTTTGCATTTGAAAAAAATCGCACACAAAACTCACATTGATTACGTTTAAACAAGTGGTGGTAGTAGTGGTGTCATTCGCACAAATCGGAAAATCTTGTCCTCGTTGTTTTGTTAATTTAAGCCTTGGCGGCTCGAATCGTGCCGCTTATTGTAGGTATTACCAGGCTGTTGCCGAAAGGGGGAATTCCCGCATGCTTAGACGGAAACGCTTCATTAAAAATCATATAAGGAAGCGTGACTTTGCTCCTATTGACTGTTCATATGGAATCTAAGATACGACCCCCACTATAAAGATAACAGCATTGCGTTCGCAAAAATAGACCTTTAAAGTACTACCTATTCTCATACATATACAAAGCATGCCCAAGTCAAGATTTTCTCAAAAATAGATAATATATATGAAAAACCTTTCCTGAGTACCATTAACAAAAAACAACCAAAATAGTGAATGTGCTAGGATACGAAATGGAACCTTTAACATCGGTAGAGTTTCTATTATATACGGCAACCGCGCTTGTTGGTAAACATTCCATTGTTGCAGGTTGCTTGAAAAAAAAAAAAATCGTGGAAATTTACGCCGCAATGACGTGACTCTGTGACATATGTTGGTGTCTTTGTGTCAAAGTTTTTTGTTTTTTGTGTGTGTGTGGTGTGTATGTATGTGTGTGTGTGTGATATTGTTTTATTGGTGTATTTGCTTGCGTGCTTGTTTGTGATTGTATTTATTTACCTTTTTCCTTCCCCTTTCTATACCTATTTGTTTCAAGGAATATCACCAATATCGCATGAAGATCACTCGACGTGGTCAAATGTGAGTGTTGGATGTGTGTGTGTGGTGTGGGGGGGGGGGGGTGGGTGGGTGTGTGTGTGAATGAAAACCACGTAAGGTACCCACATTTCCCCTACCAGAAGTGCCAATGTTACGCGGCAGCTCAAAGAAAATAAAATATGGTATATCTGTACTTTTATATACATGCTATCAAGATATAATATGGATGGGGTTATGTGCACGGTTAGATTGGTTGTATACGATCCAATGGCGCAATCACAATTTGACACGAACACGCAATCAGCTATTTTGCACAAAAACAAAACATTGCTTTTGTTATTCGTCTTCTTTGACATTCATCAAAAATGTACGTTAACTTAAGTGATACTGTCATCTGCATATTACAGGGGGTGTTCTTGAAAACAACATTAAATGAGTGTCGTGACAGATACGGGATGGAATCGTCTACCAAATTGTTCATTGTAATCCTGATCTTTCACGTATCACTGACTACATCACAATAGAACGTCGTCAGACATGACCATTACAAACCTTTTGTTTACAGCACATTTCCGAAAAAAAGTGATGTCGCAAGAGCCATAAACTTCTATAAGTTTACCACACATCTGTGGACGTCACCCTATTGTTTTTTCGCTCCATTATTTTGACGAATGGAGCGAAAGTAACAATAACACGCCATTCGTAAACTCAGAAAAGCGATGCTTTCGCCGAGTTTTAACGAATGGCGTGGTTTGGATACATTCGCTCCATGCGCGCAAAAACAATGCCGGAAAAACAATTACAAAGAGGTATTACAATATGGGCACAATTAAAGAATATATTTGCGTTGATAACAATCACATGAAAAATAACGAATCATAACATACAACGAGTTAAATGTTTGGTTCGTTTAGTTCCTTTTTAGTTGTGTGTTGTTTTGTTTTCTAGTTTAAGTATTGCAATCTAACAAGAATGTCGTACGCTTTTTATTATTTTGTATGACTTGGAAGTATTTCAATAAATTTTCAACTATATAATTCTTTGTGTTTGAGTGTATTTTGAAATTTGACTTATTTGATCTTATATTATGCATGGTTGATCTCGTTATTTCATTTAGTCCTTCAACTGGTTTATCGTGGTCCCTTAGGCCTAGAATATTTTTGTTCAGTTATGTTTTTTTAATTTGTCAAAAATCTAACCGAAACTTGCTGGCTCGTTTGTATCTTTGTGTGTTTATTTATATGTATTTAATGGTTTCCTGTTTATTTGATTAAGCTTCAATAAAATCATAGTATTTTCTACTGTAACCGTTGTGTCGAAGGTATATGCATGAATTTCAGTTTGTGTCATATGAAATTATTGCGACGTAAAATTGCATTTTTTATTTTAAAAAGACAAGAGGACATTTCTTAGGAAGAAGCGCCCCATTTTTTTCGAGCCCAGTTTTGCATTATTGAAATGCATATAACATAATCGATCAAACAGAATGTGAATAATTAATGCTGAATACACCATGTCTTTATGTAAGAAGATGATAATTTTAGTGTTGCATTTTATGTCGTGCCCACGACAGAACAAAATCAAAGCATTGCTTTTCTATAGAGCCAATTAAAGGTTGCAAAGAGAGATTTCACATAGATGTTCCTTAAAAATCGACAGTACTGAATTTTGCCCTGATATAGGCTTTCCATAAAAAATATCCCCATATAAAAGAATTAAGCTGAGAAAGTTTCTTTGGTTACAAAAATGTGAAATTTCTAATTGCGTATAGGAGCACCTACAAAATTCAGGCCTATGTTTTACATGAAATATAAGCAAATCAAATCCTCTTTTTTCTCTTTATAGGCAGCTCTGCTAGCGAAATACAAGGCAAGAGATCTAATCTATATGAAATTACTATTAGACACAATATTGGGGCCTCAAAATCTCTCGGTGCACCTTTTAAGTCAATAAGGCTATGCGCTACACAGTTTTCAGTTGTACAGTAAACATTTTTTTTTTTAATTGTGGTGTAGGGTTAGAGTGTTCGTGATTGTATGTCATAAATAAAAAAAATGGGTCTCCTGTAAAATTTAATAGGGGGTAGTATGAAACTCTTTCCAGCGACATTTTTAGTCGGCCACGATTAAATAATTGAAAAAAACTTTCCTTAAAAAAACGAATGCGGTAAAATGCGCATTTGAAAAACCTGTAGGAAGAGTACAGCCGACAATTTTGGCCTAATAGGAAAAAAACGAGACCACGCAACCTTCCACAATATACCAGTTTTCCGATTAATCTTGGCAGATCCAGGGAGAAAAATACCAAATACCGATGAAATCTTGTCCCCATATAGAGCCATTAGTCGATCAGTATATTCCCGAATTATTGATTCTGCCATCGGCATTACTGGATATCTGGGTTATGGTTACAGCCTACTTGTAAAGGGATCCTCATCCTCGGTACTCATAACTCCCTCAATTCGGATTTGGATCACTATCATATTCGGGTGTATTTCATTTAGAACGAAATCCTGATCATAATACAATAAAATATATGACAAGGGCATCCTCAAGTTGAAAGTGCATTAGCGTGAATTCCAAGAAACGGGTTCATATCCACTTTGTTCTAGCAATCAACTTACATACACACACATGTCTGCGGCACAATACCGTGGTAAATGGTTGAGTACACATCTTGATCTCGTTTACACTATTTAGCTGGTAATTTCCATCATAGCAGATATTACTCTATATTATCAACAGGGTAATGAAGTTAATGACGAGTACAAATATAAAAGTACATATATATCCACTATGTAGCAAACTGTGACAGCAACATCAACCACAACATATAAACCATGAAATCTGCCAGTACGAAATGCTGATGCCCGGGGACTTGAAAATGCGACAATATTGAACCTAATTTTCATCATTATACAAATCACATAATGTTTTTTCCAGTATGCGTTTTAAAGGACTCTTAATGCACCAATTTATACAAAAAACCTGTGAATACATTATCCCGGCTTCAATCGGTAATTGATTATCTTGTGAATGAGCAACTTAATTTCAAAACACTCCATTCGTGCAAAAATAATGGAGCGAAAAAGCAATGGGTGACGTCCCAAGATGTGTGTGTTAAGTCGGATGTTACACTCGTAACTCTCCAATCGTGGCTGAGAATGGCTTCGGGGTACGCCCCTCAGCCTCTCAGCCAACGAACGGAGAGTCAACTCGTGTAATATCCTTTACAGAATGGGTTGGCAAACTCGTTAAGAGTAAAAATTCACATGGCGTGATTCCCAAGTGAACGAAAGGTGAACCAATTAATATTTGGTTCGCGGCATATGTAAAACTACTCATTAAGTTGTGTTGTTCTAGCGGGAAAATGTCCTTGGGATGTTTTGGCGTGTAAACAACAAGCAAGTAACAACGACCGCAATTTGAAGTCTAATGTCACATTAAAAGTTGGATGATGTTTGTTTGTTAGTTCGTTCGTTTTTTGGTTCAAATAACAAATGAACTAATGAACATGCATTGGCCCCAAGTAGCATGTCAGTGGAGGGGGGTTACTTCCGTACTTAACAGTAAATGAAACCAAGAGAAATGAATGTATTTATATCCTTCGAACTGTAATTTGTACAACTGAATATGAGAAGTACGGAATGTCATATGTAATACATGTTTCACGAAGAAAAAAAAAAAACAGCTGCCTAATTTCGAGTAATCCAAGACTCAGAAAATCTGTAAAATCACCAGATAAGTAAACTTTTATTTCTTAGAACTAAGATAAAGATATGTAAAACCATATGAATAATGAAGGAGTAGTTGTGTCTAACATGTCTAAATGGACAAAATACAGATGGGTTCAGTTTCCGTTCAGGACCCTGTCACATTTAATTAAAACCAACAAATTTTGCATGCATGAACATGATAAACAGTCAAACCATCTTCTAAAATATGTTCAATTGTGCAGTTACTTTTAGTTTGGAGACATCGCTCGTTAACCTACGTTGAAAGTAGACCAAATGACGACGACCCACACAACTGTCTTTACAAGCTTTATGCCCGAGGCTTTTACTCGTTATTAATCTGGAAATTCGAGGAACATGGCAATTTCCAAGAGAACCATAAACGTCAATATCATTCTTTTCGCTGCCTATTATATTATCCAATGAGCGATCGATAACCACAAGGACAATTGAGCGCAAATTTTAAAGGCACAAAAAAAAATAATGAGAATGGAGTGTTGACGTCATTTCAGTTTTAATTACTGCAAAAACTCAATACGTGTACTATGATCTTTTAACCCTCTTCTACCGAAGGGGAGTGGGGTACCACTCCCTTCAAGTTTTACCGGCGCAAAATTATATAATGTAATTTTTTTTTTTTTTTTTTTTTTTTTTTAATCATTAAAAACAAACATCCCACCAGGGGAAAGGTAAGTTACAGGATGAACCCAAAATGATGGATAGGGGACTGGTGGTGGCAAGCGCCTCCCACCCCCTTTTCGGGAAGAGAAAGTATCAACATGCCCTATGTAAAAAACACGAAAGTATCAGGGCACTTGATTAATGCGTACCAATAGATAGCCTATGGTCCTCTTTTTCATGATACCAATATAAGTACCAACAGGGCCTAGTATCATGCCAGAAGGGTCATAAAAATCACATGTCAGCAAAAACGTTGGAAAATTTCCATAGCACAAATGTGGAAAAAGAGAATAAAAGAGAAGAGATGTGGAGGCCAATGCAGCAATGGTATTTCCCCCAGCCAGTGGCGTACCGAGGTAGTCGATCCAGGAGGGCAAAAATTTTCCAAAGTCGTCCCGCCGGAGGGGCAGGGGCAAAAATCGTAAATCGTCCCGGTGATTTTAAGATTAAGTTGAATTTGACCAATGCCGCGCTAGCGGGCGAACTATTTCAAATTTGCTTAAATTGCCCAAATTTAGGCTGAAATTGGTCGAAATTTCCCGAAAAAGAGGATGTCAATGCCATATTTTGGTCCATATCGTCCGCTTTTTCGAGCCAGAGGGGGCAACTTGCCCCCCCCCCCCGCCCAGGGGTCGACGCCACTTGCCCGAGGCCAGATTAATTAAGTGCCAATATTGCATGTTTGAATATAGCCCCCTGTACAAACATGCCCCTGTGTTTACGTGATCTCATTTGATTAGTTTTTCAGACTTGATGATACTGCAGTGTCTGTGCAAAGTTAGACCTTATGGTACACAGAAATTGTTTTTGTTGCAACGTTTTTATCTAAAAAAAAAAAAATCTTGTTCTAGAACCATTTCGCAACATAGAATGTATTTTATGCTTTAGATCTTCTAAGTAATAGCTTTCAATTCTAAATCGTGTGGACTTCACTTAAACGACTTGTTTCTCCCCTTTAAATGCCAAATGGTGGGTTACTATTATGTATGGAATATTACGGAAAACGACGACAGCGTGTGGCCACTTTTAACAATCGTGTCAGCCATGTTGTTTCCCATTAAACGTTAAACGCCACTGACAAGGTTTCGTCCTTCTTAGGCCAAACAAACACAAAAACAAATGGTTTGTTTGTCCCTCGTGTCCCGACCCCGTGTACCTTGGTTCCGACCATATTTTTTTTTTATTTCATTAATTTTTTTTTTACTATTTAAAACCCCAAAACCTCAGGTTTTGGTATAAAATTAATTTACAAAATAAATATCACAAATCTAGGAAATAGTACCTGTACCCATCTGTATTTGGTGCTTTCAGAGTCTTGGAAAACTTCATCAAGGCTTTTTCAGTATTCGTACGGAAAACGATGCCAAATACGGACGTACGTTTTCGTTAAAAAAACGGAAAATGGTCGCGTTTACTAAAATAAAAATAAAGTGTAAATAACAAGTCAAAAATAAGTAAATACAAGAACAGTAAAGCTCACTAAGGAGGGCAATAGCTATACAAGTGATAAAATACATGAGATTTTTTGAAATATTTTCATTTGTAAAGTCTGTTAAATATGGTTTCCGACTTGTTTTTCTCCCGACTTTCGGACGGTTCACCCACATTATAATTTGATTTAAAACCATTTAACTGTTTGGTATGGCTAAATGTCTTCTGGAGGTATTTTAACATTTACCTTAACTTGGTGCAAAGGGATAACCTAACAAAGATGAATTGGTTATAGAAGTGGTTTGTTTTTAAAGTTTTCAAGGTTTGAAAGTTTAGAATTACTTTTAATACTTTCGTGCATTTTACCAAAAAAATCTATATGGATATAGTTCCACTGAACAGTTCCTTAAATGTGGCTGTCAGACGGCGGACTCTGGTCCATTTTTTTCTGGAAACAGCTTTATTTTATCTCATGATGCAGTCATATGTGCATAGGTAGTTTAGTTTCAAGTATGAGCCTTTAAAGTTATGAGATTGAAGTTCATTTGTAAGTGCTACTGTAGCTAAACAATATTTTCCATAGGACTTTGTCATACGACAAGTTCCTTAAATAGACTTTAAAAGGGGGGACTTTCAGATGGCAGAACTCAATCCATATGAGTAATATAAAGACTCATCTCATGATGAAGTTGCGGTGTAGTATGGCTCCAGTTGTCAACGTTATGCTCATTTAAAATTTAGACTTTTATTCTTTTTGATTTGTAATATTTTTAAACATCTCCATGTGGACTTAGTTTTACCGACAGTTCCTTAAATGGGGCTTCGGACGGCGGAGCTCTGTCCATTTTTTCTTGGAAAGCTGTATTTTAAAGAGCTCTATCCAGGATGCAGTTAATATGTATAGGTAGCTTAGTTTCAAGTTACGAGCCTTTAAAGTTTTAGACTTACATGTTAAACCATTGTCATTGAGAAAAAAAAAAAAAACATTTTTGCCAAATTGGCCTTACCGCACGATATGCTATATACAGGCTTGTAGAGCAAATGGGGCAACAAATTTGCACAAGAATAATGAGTCTGGGGTCAAAATACTGATTTTTGGGGCGTTGGAATACTGAATCGGTATTCCAAGTTGTCTTGTCTGCAGTTATATTTGGTGTTGTTGTTTATCGTTGCGTATTGGGTTCCATGACTTTTACAAAGACAGAGTTGGGTTGAGTTGTTTGATTGAATCGATGGCTATTAAATAAAAAGAGTCCAAGCAGTAAAAAATGTGGTGTTTGTTTATTACATTCTTTAAATTGAGTTTCAAGTACAATATTATACTGTTTTGGGAGCCTCTATGGACAACAAACAATTTATTTTTGGCCTATTGCCTACTACGATAACACTGGCAGTGTTGTTGGCAATTCAGCCCACAACGCTGACGCAAAAACTCAAAGATTCCCAAATAAGAACCAACAGGACGGTCAATGAACATGTACTCGATTGGCAGTTACACAAAATCCTGCTCCCGCTCCCGTGTTTGTGATGTTTATACTACGCACATGGGGTAACTGTTACTGTTACAACACTCTAAGTAATAACAAATAAATAAATAAATAACAAATGTCATAAACCAATTCTTAAAACTGCATAAAAGACCCCGAATTTAGATGATATTCATCAAAAGTGGGAGAGGGTTTTGGTTAGTAGTTATTATCTGGGAAAATATAGAATTACCGACGCAAAAACGTCGACTCATTTATTAAATAGTTGTTTTTCGCCAGTGGTGTGTTCTAAAACATCATGTCGGCCACGGGGTTAAAGTACAATGCGTCAAAGAGATGTTGATAACTTTGTTATTTCGCAAGGCCTAGCATAGCGATGATATCACGCTCTTTTGCAAATCCGTGCTAGGCTCTCATTTAATCGCACCTGTTCCATTCCATGAATTGTTTAAGGGACCGTAAAATACCATACTGCATGTCAGAATAAATCCTTGGATGGAAATGCCTAAGAGAATTTAGATTTCTTTGTCTGAGGCAAAGTTTTTAAGGTCGTTTGCGATATATTTCCTGAAGGTTTCTTATAGTTTGGGTAATTAAAGCATAACACAACATCTATTGTTGTTCTTAATTATTAGATTGGATTCTCTAAGGTTTCGTTTAGGTTTGATTCAGTATGGTAATTTTGCGACCCAGGGGGGGGGGGAAAAAATTGTTGTGGGCGTTCATTTAGCAAAATAGTTATAAACATATTTTATACAACAGTTGTTTCAATTTTACGTTTCCTACTGAAATCATATCTTAAAATATTCTGATTATTACTCTCCAGTTAGAAACAACAGGGCCAGTTTTATACCTGAAACTGTAAAAACACGTTATACCAATGATGCCAAGGACTTATCAACTATTTTGATATATCTCATTTTACAGGCATGGGGAGGTATCATAAGTATAATAATATTCGCAAATTTAACGTTTATCCTCAAATGTCATGATCTGTAGTTTGGATTTATAAGCTTATCAGCATTGGTTTAAAGAGAAATGCTGACGGGATAATAAAACCTTGAATTATTTCCTAATTGAGCAGATCTTATTTCCGCAATACGTCCAGTCATGTCATTGTTGACGCTAATACAACCCGGTAGTAGGAACTACTCCGGCAACATCATATGGGTTATCTCTCGGACATTTTCAGTGAATGAATTGATAAAGTTATTGGAAATATCAAGTATTGAATAACGTGGACAACAAAAATGGCAGCATAATAATAATAATAATAATAATGAACATATACCATAGTGTTAGTTTTAACATAGTTCAAATTAAAGGTGGGTGACACCGTCATGGTCCGATTTTTCATATGGTATTTTCTCTCTCGCATGAAATGAAATCACCTTAAACATTCTGATTAGAAATTTTGAGTTAAATCGGCCCATCCGTCTGAACAGTAGAAGCAAACGATGTGTACTCTAATTGCCTTTAGGACAGTGTGTATTAATCAATGTGGTCGAACATACTTGGTGCCTTTTTTGCTGATACAATAAAAGAGGAACATTTTCTGGGCCTCACATTTCACCGGGTTAATAAGAATAATATGAACTTTCTTCTGATACCAAAATCGCAAAAAAATGTTAAATAAGATAAACCAAAATAAAATTTACTTTGTATTGCTATTGTTTACTCTTCCCTATAAAGCTATACCGTATCGGTTTAATGTAAACACCAGGAAGACATTTCCAAAGGAAGATGACACAAATGAACTTTGTTCATCAAAAGCAACCAGCCTGGAGTTCGAATTGAAGACCAAAATTAATTCAACACGGTATCATTGATTTACACCTCGGGGGAAATAAAAGTACATGATGTCATTTACTACTAATGACCTTGTTTATTTCCAGGTAATGTTCAGGACGTGCGTCATTACATTCGAAATGTTATTGTCGTCGAGGATAGATCCTCGGCATAAAAAAATACACGCACATACGCACACACACACGCACGCACGCACACACGCAAACACACACACGCGCGCACGCACACACACACACACACACACTTCATATACAATACAACACCTTATAAGTGAAATAAGATATTTTTAATAAGTATGGTGCACTAGGTTGATTAAGTTCATTTTCTTCTCTATGAATATTTTCATTATCACTGCATTTGAATGGTTTCTCTTTTCCAACAACCCCCCCCCCCATTTATTTGAATCAAAAATATTCCTATAACTGTTGCAGCATTATGTAGTAAATAAAAATCCACCTCATATCCACTTACTTATGGAGAATGGAGACACAATTCCTCAAGAACTCAGATGAGTATTAGGTAACCATACACCAATATGTGTTATGTACAGTGCCAAAAAGGCAATGATCATAACCAAGGCAAAGAGTCGCCATGTGATCACTACGTCTCAATTAAAATGAGGCAACAGTTCACGCAATCACCTTATAAAATCAGCAAAAAATAACAATGTCCCGAAGATTTGAGCCCCAATGGTGTCGAATACAAATGATCCTAGGGGTGGGTAGGTCAGGATTTCCCTCTAGTAATAGTTTAAAACTACAATCTCCAAATTGTCATTAAAATGACTTGAAATGTGGATATGAAAAAAAAGGGAAAACAAGAATCCAATATTGTCTGACATGGTAAATACACAGGATGACATAAGGTATCCTTTTAATGTTTACTGGTATAATAATACTTTGTCTTCCATGATTATGAGGTTTACCAGAATACAACTTCGATTTGATAATATATGTGACGTAAAGCAAAATCTACTTATAGTTACTGCTTTACAATCAAGATATGGAAGGGTGAGTATAATGTTGTGACTGTTATCAGCAAGCATAAGCGCAATCGACATGGAACGTTAACTCCAATTATTGCCTAATTAGGCGTAAATGTATGGCCTTTAAAGCGTTTACATGACAGTTTCCTTTAGATGTTGTGAAACTGAGAAAAAGGGTTAGATATAATACGCAATGAGTGCAATTGTACGTAAAACGTGGACTTGTTTTGTTTGATCGTAACGTCAACACAATTTGTTAACATTCCTTGTACATGTACACTCAAGTACTACCATGATACTCTTAACGCAACATTTTCATATTAACCCTAATGCAGTTTAAAATTTGATGCTTTCCAGCATTTATCGATAACAACTGGATTTTCCTAAAAATATGGACAAACTATTGGAAATTACAAAGTAGTAGGGGGACAAAAAAAACCCTAACGTCCTTAGATGAAAATCTAACAATCAACCCAAAAAGTGAGGTAGCGGTATTTTTGTTATCAGATCTAGGAGCAATTCCCCACTAACCAAAGGCAAGGGTCCCCTGTGAATCAAAAGCAAATGCAAGAAAAAAAAAACACAAACAAAAAACAAACAAAAAACAAAACAAAGACGTATCTCTTGAAAACATGCTTCTTTTCCGAACAAATGAATAAACAATCAAATCATGCAATCAACTGAGCTAGTCTATGGGAAAGACCGAGGTAATTTGACTACACTGTGCTATAATTATTTGAATTGTTTAGTCTACAATAGATATAATTAATTATTTTGGTTCAAAATCTTATATCAGAGTTGCTGAGGATGAAAATGTGCAAACCACTTATATTTAGTAGAGTGACATTTTCAATTGGCCATAGGTCAGAGGCCAAAGTTAGGATTTTCATTTTATTTATTGGTTTGTTGGTCTTACATGACCCCTATTGTGTTAGTTTTATGATGAAACTCCCATGGGAAAGAGGGTATCTCTGTTGGGTTGCTAGGAAAAGACCTGAAATTTGGGGCGATTTAGGTTATTGTTTTTTGGATTCTCCGTATATCTCTTTCCATTAGGTTCTCACAGTATTTCTACAAAAGTTTCGAACGACTGTAACTCAAAACAACAAATGTGATAGCAAGCAATATGACACCTCGTTCTGCAGGAAGTAGAGGCACTTTAAATAATCTCTGCAGTAGAGAAAAAGGCATTGAAATATCACAACTTTGTAACGCTCCTGTTACAATGGTCATTGTTGCCAGCGCCAGGAGATGAACCAAAGTACATTTGTTTTCCTATCATTAGGTTAATCCATTACCTACAACTAAATGCTGCTGCATGGACTCAATTTCCATGCCTTTATTTTCAATATGTAATTAGAAGTACATGTAATATGGTATAGTGAATCACAACAAAATACACTTTAAATTATCTCTGCAAGAGAGATGAGGCAATAAAAATGTTATACAGCTTTGTTTAGTTAACCACTGCTTTTCTAATTTAAAGTATACGCGTTGATACCACAAAGAGGCGGTGATTAAAATGGATAATTTTGTGTTTCAATTATTTGCCTTATTCTTTGAGCGAAATTCTACAACTTGATAGTCTTTCGAAAGAGTAATATCTCATTGAAAGATCCGGGTTCTGTTTACACATTCGATAACGCATTCTTTCCGACATGCTAGTTTAACATGGTTTGATTATTTTATTATCATGCTAATAACAATGTATCATTGCTTAACACACAGTAGTGGGAGATTAATGATTAACAAGAACATTAAAACTAATGGCAACTATCGGTAAACTGTTGCGAAGGAAATATAATTAATGAAGAAATAAAAAAATAACTTGTCAAATTCAAGAGGTAATTAGATTTTTTTTCTTTGTTAATCTTAAATACTTGGCGGTCCCTACTTGTTTGAAAACTGTTTTTTTTACCTTCAATGACCCCTGATGACCTTTGATCCACTGATACAAACTCGGTCTTCGGCAGGTCAAAGGGCACCCACCCACCAAATTTCAGGAACGTGTGACCCTCGGTCTCAGAGAAAATAGATGCGGTAAGACAGACGGACAGACAGGCACACAGACCACGGGTAATTAATATATAGATGTGACTGAAGGTGTATATACACCTGGCACAAAAAAGTATCTCGGCATGTTTTTCGAAGTTTTCGAAAAGTACATTTTGTTGCCTATGTCTTGCTCGTTCATTTAATACCTTGCTTGTAAATGCAGAAATGGCTGAGATAGAACGCCCGAAAGACGCAAACCCCAAAAACCAAAAGTTGCAGTTTTTTGGATTTTTCAATGGGCATTGCAGTGTACTGGACACGAACACACGGACCACAATCAATATTGCAAGTAGGCTTTCTCGCTCATTCAGTCGGAAAACGTCTTTGTGTAAAATCAACACACTCCTATACAGTGACCATTGGGTTGGTACATTGACTTAGGCAACAAAATGTATATTTCGAAAACTTTCACCAAAATGGTCTGACTTTGGCACAATACTGATAGAAAAACATGCCGAGATACTTTTTTGTGCCAGGCGTAGTTCCCTTTGTACTACATTTTGGAGATGTAGTACCCTGTCTACTAAGTTTTGTCAATCATAATGAACAAAACAACAGCAGCACCAACAGTTTATGCATGCAGTAATTTCAATTGATAGTTTGTATAAGAAAGTTACAATTAATAGGGCATGCTAATATATGGCTGTGAATGGCTAACCAAATATTATATACCGTTTGTTTGTTTTGTGTTTGCTTGTTTCTTTGATACGTAATTACCTCTACGAGATTAATGGTGCAAAAACATTTGGACTTGCTACTATAACTGTAGTTCAAAATTAGTTTGCATTTCAAGTGATTCGCTTGGGCCAAAAATGTCCAAACCACCATTTGTTTGTCTGTAGAAAAAAGATTTGTAGGGTTCTGTTTATACGCTCGATAGTGCATTGGACATGTTGCAATTGACATGCTACAATCTTGCTCATGAGTCTTTGGAGCAGTTGTTAATATAGGGGCAAGGAAATTGGGTTTGAAGCACGTTGTCATTAAAACTTTCTTTCCTCCTCCTCCCCGTGCCGCTTCACAAATCAGTGAAGTTAAAATTGAGGGGATGGGTAACTCAACCTACGGTGTTCCAACAATTATGAACAAGAATATACATTCAACATAGTTTGCTATTTCAATGTCATGTTTATAATACGTTAAGCACCATTACTAATGGATGAGAACCTATGGACAGTGTGGACGATAGCGTACTTGTACGTATACGTACAAGTACGTACATACGTCACCAAATTATAAAGAAATACAAAATAATTTTACAAAATCCTCTCGGGATTCTCAGTTTTGAGATGAGAAAGGATACAAATTTCAGAACTGATGCCAAACAACATTATAAACAAATTCTATGTGTCAAATTTTGATTTCATGTGTCGAAATTTAATTATTGAAAAAAAATGTCACTGATGACGTCATATCAATTTTCTTAATTAATAAATATCTTTTATTTGAAAAAAGATATCAAAAATCCGCACATACATTTTGTGGATAAGCTTTAAAACTCTATGTAGTGAAGATTACAGCTTCAAAACTGTAAAATAAACTGTTCTGGGGTTAAATGTTAAAACCTAATGTATTTCGTTAAAAAGTTGCATTGCATTGTGGGAAATTATGACGTATGTACGTACATGTACGTATACGTACTTGTACGCTTTCTTCTGGACTGATGGAGGAGAACATATCCAATGCATATGCTGAAAAGAAGCGCAAATACCAAGATCTAATGGCTGACTGTGAAAACGGAGGATGGTCCACATATTACTTTCCAATAGAAGTAGGAAGTGGAGTCAACACATGCCTGGCATCCCTCTTTCCTTTACGAATGTAAAGGAAAGAGTGAGGCTATAAATGATACAGGAGCCAAAATTGCACTGCAGAGCGAGCTATGTCATCTGGCTCAGCAGAAGCTCAAAGGCATGCATTCAGGCTGCAGGAGCTACAATCAACTCCAGCAATAGGCTCTAAGGGACGTGGGATGGTTGAGCGCTCACAAAACCAGATTTAACCCGCCAAAGTCTGGTCCAAAATCCAGAGACCTCAAAACACACTAATCAAGACAAACAGATACTGCATAAGGTGAATGTTTAAGTCACCTTCACATACACACAGAGAGAGAGAGAGAGAGAGAGATCAGGAGTGCCTATCTTAAAACGGACAAAAGTAGGTTCAGAAGGTGACAGCGCTGGTGTTCTACCAATGAATTATTCCTCAAAGCCAAACTAATGGCAGGTTAATAAGAACGCGAAGAAATTTTGTAAAGGTAGGAAAGAAATGAGAGAAGGAAGATGAATGAAAAACAAAATGAATAGGATAACTTGCCAACTTCAAAAGGTAAGATTTTTCCTGTGTTATATCAGTATATTGAACTACGCGATAGAAGATTTGCTATATACCCTGTGCAAACATTTTGTCGATTACAAATGAACAACAGCACGAACAATTTATGCATGCATTTTAAACTGTAATT
>JAMKCH010087315.1:2450-15092 GCA_023653785.1 Ophioderma brevispina | reverse complement strand
AACTGTAATAATATATGGACGCAGAAATAGCCTCAAGATGAAGACGTGTAGCCCGGGCGTGTAGCGTAGGCTAGGAGCCCTAGGCCTAGGCTATGGGCAGTTTAATCTTTTAATTTTCTTAAATTTCTTTCAACCAATCAATAAACAATGAATATATAAATAAAGTATATATAAAACAAATATATACTGCCTAAATTCGAGGCTCTGGATTAAAACTATGGGCCCTTGGTGACATCAATAGTACTATTTTGCTTCGGGGCTGCGCCCCTCAGCAAAATAGTACTATTGATGTCACCAAGGGTCTATAGTTTTAACCAAAGCTTCTCATGGCAGTATATTGTATATTACAAATACTACATGGTTAGAGGGGAAATAGGGTATACTATTTTCCCGAGGTACTGGCTATCGGGTGAGGGGTGATAGGCCCATTAGCCAGTACCTAGGGAAAAGAGTGTACCCTATTTCCCGATCTAAACCATGTAGTATTTGTTTTATTACACCTCACCGTGACTCTGGGGACGAGGTTGTCGGGAAATAGTATAATCTATTTCCCTAGGGAAATAGGATTCGAAATAGGAATCAGCCACTGAAATACCATTATTATGGTCATGAATAATCATGAGGTGTAATAAAACAGAGTAACTCCTTGCTGAGTAGATCATATTTTGTTCGGAAATGTCAAAGGTCATTTAGGGGTCGGAACAGGTAAGTATTGAAAACTGGGGGCATGTTGAATCCACAGAAATGGATGCATTTTCCAAACTGCCCATAGAATGATGCTTGAGGAATGAACCAAATGCGTTTTATGAGATTTCCCTGCAATTTTCAAGAAAAAATGTCAGTTTTATGTGCGAGAACAGACAGTTATATGATTTGGTTTTCCCCTAGCCCCCTAATGGGGGCTAAATAATTTGTTATGCAGTTGGTTATTTGGACTACGCCCCACTGTCTAGATAAGGACATTTAAACAAAGAAATGGGCTTTACTCCATAACTATCGGGTTGGGAAATAGCAAACTTTACCTCATCCGTGTGACCAAAGCAAAGACTATTTAGGTGGTTTTCGGAGGGATTTGTGCATTTTTATTTTTTGACTCGATATAACCCTGTTCCACCCAAACGTTACCTAATGAGTAATACCAACTTAGCCTTCAGATCATACTGGGTTCCACTAATTGATCCAATGCCTACGATGCGTTCAGTAGTATATAAAGTGTGCAAGAGTAGTGAGGATAATTTTTTTTCATGATTAAACTGCGTGATTGTGCGCGTGACGTCAATTTGGCGTCGTTCAAGCAAGATGCATGGTATGGTATTGTATTCGGTTTTTTTTGTTGGTGACTATAGGGGATTTCAAAATTAATGAGACCTCATTAAAAGTTTTAGGTCTGTCCATTCACCGTGAGAGGTAAGAGGAATTATTTTAATGGCCACAGGTAAAAAAGTTTATGGTACTCGTACAATGTATAGTAATGTAGCTAGTAAATAAATGTTGACCTCCAGCAATTATTTCATTAAACGTTGTTATTTGAACAACTTACCTTTGACACTGCAAAATGTCATTCCTTATCACAACATTGAAGAAATAATGCATTCTTATATCGCTGCACACATAGCACAACTAAGTTTTTATTTGGCCATCAAAAATGGGCCAACCTTGTATTAAAAGATTAGCGCAAAGCGATTTGACATCAGGCCAACCATGGCATAAGTCCTTCTATAATTAACAAACCATTGTAGAACTGAATGCATCAGTTTCTAATAAGCCGATTCTGTAGAGTATTAATAAACTTTGTACCATGGACACAATATGTTTTGTAATGGCAACAAAGGCCTAGTCTCTGCATGGCCGGGAAATAACCCAATATCAATATCCCTCCTATCGAAATATGCAAGGAGTCTCAATTCATTTGAAATCTACTATAATTTGAAAAGACATACGTAAAATACTAAATGGGCAATAGCATCTTAACATTAAAAATGTTAAAACTCTTTTGAAATATCCTGTTGTTACAATGTTTTAACTATTCTTTCTTCTTTAGGGAGTAATTACTCTTCGATAATCCCTGGTGGTGGAGGAGGTAAGTTCATACCAATATTCCTGAATAATTTTGTATGGATCTTACATATTAATTACAATTTCCATTTCTTTTAGACTTCCTCTTTCCTATAAATAATTTCGGATGGCATAAACGTTGAAGGTCATTCTTTGCTAGTGCTATTTTCAAACTATCACTACCTTTAATACCTCATGCACAGGTTCCAATGTGAATCAAATACTTCTCAAAGTTTATATTTTAAAGTTGTACTTTTTAAAGCTAGGTAACTTTGCATAACAATTCACCCGATTTAAATGTGCTCAGCTTTACAAATAGCAGGTAACGTTTCTTTAACAATTTCCAGTATGACCTCTGCACGATTGCCCCTTTTATTGATCTTAGCCTTTAACTTCAAGACCTTAAGATGTAGATAGTACACACTATACCTTTTTGGTATCCTTATGCTTAGAAAAAAGGGAGTTTCCGTAACCTGACCCATCTGACACACTTTTTCCTGACACATTTATGAATTCGGAAACCTTAACAGAATAAACATGTGCTTTATTCCGTGAAGGGTTTCCGAATTCATAAGTGTGTCAGAAAAAAAGTTTGTCAGATGGGTCAGGTTACGGCAACTCCCTAGAAAAAATAACGTGCATGGTATACTTTTTATGATGATTGGATCAATTTGAAAATGCGACCCCTGTGTAATCAACCTCTCCTTAAGGCACCATTTGCAGCACTTGCGAATCACGTTTCGGGGGTCCCTCCCAGGCTATCCACAGCTTTAATCACTCGAAATAATTGTACTCGAAATGTGTTGCAAGTGTCTTTAGCTTTCAAGCTACATGAATTATTACTACTTTTAACAGCATTTGGTGGTATTTTTAGAATCTGAAAAAAAGTTATTCCCTCTCATTACAATTTATTGCCTTGCCTTTTCTCTATCCCTCTGATTTCGCTACGTAGCCTGTTCTTTTCTTCTACTTATGCCAGTATCACCTTTCGGCACGTAAATGCTAAGACACTAATAACTTGTGTTTATCTATTTTGTGTCTTTTACAGGGATATGACTATCGCGCTGTGAATATGCTACTCCATCCGCACACGCTTTTGTGACTCACCTACTTTTAGATGTTGCTTTAAATTTTTTGTTGCCTATTCACAAGAAGCACTTTAATGACTTTTACCTCACTATTCAATGTCCATTTTTGTTTTTTTCAAATTCTGGTCTTTGACATAATCGAGTAAAAAAGTGGTGGCAGAATAGTAAACAATTAAATACCACTAGAACTACAAGTATGGTATATTAGTGTTTGTTGAATAAGTTATTTTATTTCATTTTAGCACCCCAATCGAAAAAGGAAGAAAAATCAAATCATAACGTAATTTAAGTGAACTTCCAGTCTTATATTTGTAAAACTATTGATACCACATTGATTTTAAAACATCTTGCAAATCTGAAAATGCTTAATGGAGTAAAAATAAAAACAGATCGCATGGAAGGGGAATCAATGACGGTACATTGCTTACATTTGTCAACTTGTTTGTTAATTATATAAAGTATCCTATGAATAAATGATAACCTTTCAAAATTGTTTTTGTCAGTGTAGCATTGGGTTCTTGGTGTCAAGAAGTGATATTTGCTTTTTCAACTCTTCGGAGTACACAGGTGGAAGTTTACGCACACTGCCTTAAGAATGGAAAAGGAGTACAGACATTTTCTCTCGATTGATTTTAGTTTATTAGGACCTAAACCAATCATTTTTGGAGGGTGTGAAAAATTTGGTGCAGTGGTAATTTTGAAAATCTAATACGACTGTCACCATGCCCAAAATCACTAAAAATCTCTTATGCGTTTCTTACAGAGACAAATGTTTGGCGGTACTCCGGTGTTTTTAAGCCCGAGGAAAGTGTTAGTAATGTAGTTTGATCATTACATTGCCACAAAAATCCAATATGGCTGCTCAAAAGTCAACTATGTGCTCGCAATCATTAAAATAATCTTGAAACTCTTTCAGTATACCTATTTATGATATACAGAATACATCCTGAACACCTAAAATATGTTCAGCAGGTGTTCGAAACCTGTTACAAGTTAAAGCAATAATAGCACATTTTTTGAAGAGCGCCCCCAATTTTTCAAAAATTTTGAGATTTTTACACGGTTGCATCGGTAACTGGCTAGTAAACTCTACCTGTGAATGGTTAAGCTCGAAAATGTCAATGTGTCGCAAACGAAGGAATTTTGTAATTAGAATAACTAATATCGGAGATCTTCGATAATAATTCAACGGCTGCTGGAAACGGACTTCCAATATGAAATAGCCGGGAAATAGCGCCATGTACGTGTCTACGCTCATTCATTAGTTGTTTAATTGGTTCAGGCAAGTCAAGTTAGAGGTAATTTTCTTGAAGTGGCAATATTTCATCATGGACGGACATAAACTAAGCATTTCCAGCTCTGCCGTTAAGTACAATCTGGCATCCCAATTCTAATTACAAAATCGCTTATTTTATAATAAATACGTATTTTTTAGCATTCTCGTTCGCATTTGTACTTTCTTAAACAATTACCAACATAACTGTGCAAAAATATGAAAAGTTTGAAAATTGGGGCGCTCTTCAAAAATGTGCTGTTATTGCTTTAACACACTCTGTAAGTGTTGTTTTAACACCGCTAGAATGCATTTCAAACACATCCGGACACGTCAAGTGCTTTGCACTATTTGCGGTGTAGAGGCATGGTTCTAGCGTCTATGCTTTATTCTTTATACTTATGAGATAGTTTGCCTTTGATCACTAGAAACCGTTATTTCACATTAAATGAACATTCAAGATGGCAGCCAATTTAGCCACCTTTAAAGATATTTAAAACCTATATATATCTGTATCATACGAAGTTACATCAGCTAATTATTATTATTATAAAGGTGTTCATTAAAGTATTTGACTATTGGACATCCTTATCTAGCATTTTTCTATGGTTAACATGCAAAAAATGTAAAGATCGGGGCCAAAATGGCTGCATTCGTACCTTTTATTTTAAACCTATAAACTAGAATACATCTACTCTGTATTTAGTTATAGCATCCAAAATTATGATCGAATGAGATGTATGTCTTTGAACATTAAAAACTCGTATCTGGTATTTTCGTTTTGACAACATGCTTAAAATTCAAAATAATTTATTATGACTATATGCCAATTTGAAGGTTTTAAAGATCTTAAAAAGCAGTCATACTGGCTTCCATCTTGAAGGAAAACGGGCATAGGCGTGAGTGGGAAATGGGATATCTCCCCTTCCCCCCCAAAAAAAAAGTTCTGAGAGAGGATGGTCAATACGATCATCCCCCAATGTTGACGCCCGTGTTTTTGACCAAAATAACCTCATATTTTACCATAATAGTTTAAAAATGGTAAATGTTCGGGTCTAAATGCCAACATTTTAGTAGCACGATTCGTCATGCATTAAAATGCATCTGGCCTTTGCTTTTATCATTGTCTTTTACATAGGCCGCTTGCATTATAAGGCATGATTGCCATACCGCAGTTAATTCTGGGGACAGCCCGTCACCCGTGTGGTACAAAATAAAATGGCCGACGGCCGCGATAAATTAAGTTTGACTGGACGACTTTCTCTTTTTAATCGTCAATTTTTCAATGACCAAGTGATTCTGCGACCAACATCAACACCTCACATTAAAGCTAAGAAGATTGTGGTCACGGTAAGCTAGGTTGTGAGTATCACAGCACATAAATAATAATGCTATGGGATCCGACACAAAAACGTGTCGCCCGGCCCATTTCACACCTAACGATCTAGATAGGTAGAAGCATCTTGCTTCGAACAGGGCGGCGTATAGTAAAAAATGAAAATGATAAAATCCAAGTGAAAAATGATAAAGGACCAAACAAAAGTCGCCACCACTGTGAAGAAGCAAGATGAATCGTGCTAACATTTTAGCTGCTTCGCGCGCACATGTACTTGTTACGGATTTCGTAAACAAACCCTGTTTCATTCATAAATTTTTTTTCAAACCCATCCCCCAATGTAAAAAAAGAAATTTACGCCACTGCGCACTGGCCTGCGTTCGATTGATCCTATACAACAAAATTGACAGACATTCTCATATGTGTGGTTTCAAAATGAGATTGCAAACATGACCATTTCACTGAAACCTAATTAATGCATGGCGCTGTAACAAAATGCTCATCGCAATTGAATTGATGGCGCTATTACTCCAGCAATCAGCTTGCAACCGTCAATTTCAACGAGATTTTGAATTTGGTTATCAAATGTCGCCAATGATAGCACCAAGTAAACCACAAATGGTATATCCGCGTCCGGGTAGCGCGTGCATAATTATACCATTGGTTTTAACGTTAGCTTAAAATGTTTTCATATCATATATGCGCGTGTTTGCAAAATATTTCTTCTTGGAAATCTATAGGGTCCTTTCACGGACGGTAAGTTATGTTGAATGTACTTTTCTTTGTTATCCAAGCATGTGAAGAATACAATGCATGCACTTGTTTCACCTGAATATTTCAGGTATTTCTGCTGGTGACTTCTTTGTATTCTCTGCATGCTTGAGTTGTTCTGGAGTCAGGTCTGACCACATCACCGTTTACACGGTTACTCCTTCGTGCTACTTCAGCACGAAATAATCAATAAATATCTGTTTAGACATGAATAGTGTTGATAGCTCAGTTGGAAGAGCGTCGTTCTAGTAATACGGAGGTTGCCGGTTAGAATCCGGCCATCCACACATGTTTTTTTTTACACTTGTGTGCGCTGGCTATCTCCAGCGAAAGATTCAGTGTTGGATTTGCTTTTATTCTATAAAGGGCACTTGCACGGGAGGTCAATAGGTTAACTTGGCCAGACCTGTCCTCGAGAACAACGCAAACGTGCAGGGAATACAAAAGAACAACCTGCAGAAGTATCTGAAATGTTCAGGTAAACCAGGTGCATGTATTTTATTCTTCGCATGATTGTAGAATCTGGAGAGCAAACAAAAGTCCATTCAACATAATTTACCTTCCGTGAAAGGGCACTATAGGCCTCAGCCGGGATCTAGCACGGATTATCCAGTCTACACTATTCTACATGTATGTCGCGACCTCATTTGTATCTACCACACCTGCGTCCCTTTTCAGGATGTATACGTAAGTTTTTCATTGTCCGCCCCTTGTCCGATATCCATGTGTTTGTTCCCAGAAAACGAGTCTACTGCTCAGCTCAGGGTGGTGGTACAGTGGCCTGCAAGGTGCATCCTTCTTGTTGCTACCTTGTCGCCAACCTTAGGTAGTTCACCATAAAACACAGAGTTATGAAGCCGTTGTCTTCGGTTGATGTTAATCACTGTCCTTAGCATTCTGGTGTAACAGACATTGAGATACCTCTCCATAACTGGGGTTAATGAATATTGCATGTTATTACCTCTGTCTTTTTGGTATTCAGGCAAAGCCTCATCAGGCAAAACATCATCTTATTGCATTCTATTTCAACCCTCCAGAGTAATTGCTGAGCATGCTGAATCTGGTTACATAAGAGGCAAATATCATCCGCAAAGTCTTTCTTGGTGTTATTGTGAATCCAAGTTCGATCTCCATACTACTTATGCCACGCCTTAGGGCATAATCAAGGACAATAAAAAAGAGAAATTGTGCAAGTGTGTCTCCTTGCAGTACTCCAGCCATGATATGGAATTCCTGCGTCTCTCCGTCCAGCGTTGATCGAGAAACTCTATCCGTCAACTGGCGCAGTTGACGGATAGAATTTCTCGATCAACGCTGGATGGTACATTTGGACTTCTAACCGTAAATGCCACCGCATTTACGGTTAGAATATTTCGAACAAGTCCAGCGTAACAACCTCGGCTCTTGTGTTGGAATATACATTTTCTATGGCATTAAGATTTTGTGGGATACCATAGGCTTTGATGATTTTCATCAGCTTGCTGCGGTGGATGAAGTCAAACGCTTTCTTGAAGTCGGTAAACGTCATAACCTCAGGTTATTCCTCTCCACTTCTTCAAGGATACTTCTAAAGGCTAGGATTTGAGCTACAGTCGTTCGATTTGGCCTGAAGCCATTCTGGTTTACACTCAGTTTGGGATCTATGATACACCGTATATACCTTTGGACAAGCGCCATAGGTCTTTTGACTTCGCCAATTCCAATAAGTAAAGGGTTGTAATTGTAATTATTGATTTGTACTCAACGATACAACAGAACTGACCTTTGTATCTGTTGCTCTTTCAAGGGTTGGTACATTTTGTGACCCCACTTTGTCTGCTCCCAGTTGAATTCAGCAGCCTTGACGGAATAAAGTACAGTATCACGTGCACTTTATTCCGTCAAGGCTGCTGAATTCAACTGGGAGCAGGCAAAGTGGGTGCAGTAAATGTACCAACCCCTCTTTCAATAACTACACATGGGAACTAGTTCAGAAAGCAGTGGAATAGATCATACGAGTTGCCTTTACAGAATAAGCTATATGAAGAGAAATATTCAATCATTGTTCTTGATTCAAACACCAGATGAAGACCATCTTATGCACATTACAACGTCACAATAATTTAGACTTAAATTATGTTTTAAAAGTTATCACTGCCTATTTTCTGTCGACTTCTTTTGAGGACACACACAGCACATTTACACACAAACACACACATAGACACGTAAATAATGTTTAGTTTTATCAGGTAAGTATTTTATATTTTCTTCATAATTAATTGGTTTCGGGAATGCAAATTACAGTATTCAGCTACATTTACCGCCAAGATTCTTTACTTTTTTCATGGGAAAAGTTTTCACGCAAGTTAGTATTTTTTATATTTGTTTGCTATCAAAGTAAACATTCTTGACTTGGACTACATATTTTTGAAATTACACCAAAATATATGTATCTGATTACAACAATTTCTGCTCTGTTCAGGAATGCTGTGCATGATATGACCTATGACATCACACTCAAAGGTTTTGAGTGAATTCAACCCATCATATTAGAGCATGTTCTGTAAGTAGTATATCCGAATTACGGCAACTGTCATATCTGTCCCACTTTCATTTTAAATCACTTTTCCGATTGTCAGGTAGCAAAAGAAGCACACTGAAGGTTTTAATTTATATATTTTAGGCAGGGAAATTGATTGTCAATTTAATAATGACTCTGATGAACGTTTGCATTCAAACTTAGAATACGGTGACGTTTTATAGACACTATCATCCGCTAAAATTTTAACATCCCATCGCATACCTGTTTTTTTGGTAGCATGACCGCTTCCATATCAACCCAGTGATTATGTGAACTTCCGTGGTAAACCTTTTAAATAGTCTGATAAATATGGGTTACACTTTGAGAGTAAGACAAGTTCTTGGCGGTCACGTGTTGAATTCATGTAAATCACGATTACTACGTAATAGTAACAGTAACAGCACTTTTTTGGAGTGCACGCATGAGTAAAATGAAAACCTATATAACAGATGCAATGAGGGTTAGCTTTGGAGAATGTTGTACTTTTACAAACCATTTAAATTAATATTCATAATCAGAGACTGGCAAAGTTACTCTTAGGATGAGAATAGAGATCGTGCATGTTTTATATATAAGAGAAATAGGCTTTGGGGTAAATAACAGCACGTGTGGTCTAGTGGAAAATCGCACGACTGATGATCATTAGGTTGTGAGTTTGAGCACCGCCGTGGTCAACGTGTTATGTTCCTGGGCAAAACACTTTATCTCGCTTGTCTCACTTCATCCAGGTGTAAATGGGGATCTGTTAGGGGTAGCCATACTGTGCGCCGTTATATATAATTGGCTGCCAATTATGTGACTTTTCCTAGTGACAGCGGAATAAATGTAAAAGCGCTTTGAGACTTATTTGTGTAAAGCGCTATATAAATACTTTTTTGTTTATTTTTTTTTAAATAAATAAACTCTTTTTGAGAATTCCAGAAGTGAAGTACTATACCCACGTGGGATGTTCAAATAATTAAAAAAGCCCACCAAATGTAGATCACCACTTGAAGAATAAGTTAAAATTTTGGATATACTGCAGGGGTCGGATCCCATTTAACTGCTTCAAATTAAATTAATCTTGGGAGTACTTAAACTGTATTATTAGTCTCCAGGTATTAGTCTTTTAATTTGTATTATTTACCGAGATCCCCGGGACATGCATTTGTTTGTTTTGTTACATTTTAGTTTAATAAATTATTTTTTTTCTTTTGACCGTAAAAATGGTCGAGTGGTAGGTAGGTAGAATGTAGTACAAATATCAAACTTTTATCAAAATTATAGGTCATTTGAACCATAAGGTTCAAGCATGATATAACGTTATACGACTAATTCTGCTTTCTCCCTGTTGGATAGGGAGACCCTAGTTGACAAAATATTTTGATCAAATGCCTTGATACCTTTGATAAGGTTGTAAAACATACCAAAATATCTAAAAAAAAGGATTAAACAAATATTTGCATTTTTTTTTGCAGTGGAAACCAAGGCAACCCCCTTTTATATTACGATTTTAAGTGGTAAAGAGTATCACAAAACATTTTGGAAGTGATTGCAGTTACCTAATAAATCATTTAGTAAGATTAAAGATATACTGAATCATTTAAAACTTATCTAAATATTAGATAATTTTAAAATAATTGACACTCTAGAAAATGAGGAAGGAGGACAACGAGAAACGAAACCAATTTGTATTTTAACCGGTCTTATAAACATATTTTGCAAATGGCGAAACCGCCATGTCAGATATACGTTTATTATACTTTGTGATTATAACTCGTGTCCAAGAATGGAAAATTAATTTTACACATGAATAGATAGTACCACACTTTGTAAGCCACCAAATTAAGCGACAGTTATTATAGCACAAATGTACCTCACAAAACAGAAAAACAAATTAATGTATGGCGATTGACGCGTGACTAATGGTTAATACATATGCCACCTAGGAATTATCGTGCGGCTTCTACCGTTATTTTGATAAAGACCGGATTACAAATTAAAGGGGCATTTCATGATCCACAACCTCATCCCCACCGACTTACCTAAAAAAATTAAGAATTTTATATCATCTGAACCGTTAGCCTTAGTAATCCATGTGTACCTAATCTTACGTGCAAATTCGGTCGCATCTGTAAGAAATTCGCAATTCTGTATTTTCTGTCCGTAAACGGACAGAAATTCCAGCACAGTGGCCTATGGGGCCGTGGGAAACAAACAATTGCTAATAACACAAAACCGCAAGATCGGGATCAACTCAAATTTTGTGTATACACTATTCTCAAGGATATCTAGTGAATAATAAATAAAACAGAAGGTGCTGGAATCACCTTTAATAGCCATAGAGTTATATTTTTTTTTTAATGTTTTGAAGTCATATTTTTATCAATTACACAAATACACTGATAGGAGAAAAAATGTGTACGAGAATGTAAAATAACACGTTGTTAACGTTCACTTAATTTCATGATTTTCATGTTTTAATATAATACTTAAAAATGCTAAGAATACACTTTTAAATAAATAACATTGACAAGCTGGTCCCCAATGAATTTGGTCTAAGTTTGGGCTTTTTGTACAATTAGAACCCCGGTCTCCCTATCTTTTACCTCTGGGATCGAGATTGTCAAAAGTACACCCCTTACATTGCTTCCAAATTTGTACCCTGGGGCTGCTGTAGTAGTTGATTTATAGGCACTTGAAGGATATTCTCTGTTGACCTTGAGGCATTTAACCTTTGACCTCTGGGGTAGGCATGGCTTTCGAACCATTTTGGGGATAGGGCTGTGTACCGAGTTTAGGGCCCTGGAGGACTGTACTTATACACAGATATAATAAAGGAGCTATGTGTGGTTTTGTGAGTGGGGCCCGGGTACAAGAGGACTAATGGCCCATGGCCCTGCGGAACCAAATGGGGAAAATGCCCGTAGATGGGTGTACGAAAATCAAATAAACACAGTGCCATCTTTGCATTACATTTAAAGGTGCTTGTTCTGATCGCCTCTGGGACCCCCCCTGATTTACCCGGAAGTAGTAAAAATTTTTGATATCAGATGAAAGGCCGTGTTTTTCTCATTATCGTCCTGAAATTTCAGCTTCCAAATCCAATCCTTTGCAAAGATATAAACGAAAAACTGCCGTTTTAGTGGTTAACCATCAATATTAGCACGGTATGGAATATGGCATTGTAATATGCATTATTGCTTCTATTATCAAAAACGCAAACTGTCGTTTCCCACGATACTTGATTGTAAGTGTATGCAGGTGCCAAGCTCTCATATGAAGTACAGAACACGATACACATAAATCGGAACACCCACCTTTAAGTCATTTTGAGATATTGACGTTTAAAGTCCAGAGAAAAAAGCACATACTTTTGACCGGAGGTGGCATTTAAGTTGTCAAAGAATGCCTCTGGTACCAAACCTGGGTGGTAGCTAGGATAGAAATGCGGAAGACACTATGAAGCCCGATTGTTAATGTGGTTGCCATGGCAACCAGGAAACGTCCAATCAGGGCATTTTGCACCATAATATTGAAGCACGATTTTAAAAATCCGCTTTCATATTGCCTTAGATCT
>JAMKCH010087310.1:0-12343 GCA_023653785.1 Ophioderma brevispina | reverse complement strand
AATTTTACGTTTAGTAGTTTGTCTATTCTGTTCTGAATACGGACGAATACGAATACTTTTTAATTTCGTAAAAATAATTTTAACGTGAGTTTGGATAGATTTACACGATTGTGGGTGATAAGAACATCTGTGGCCAAGTGGGTCACATCTAACCCAGAGAGGAAACAAAGTATATTTCTGATATCTCTCTTTTCGGCTTTTGGGATCTTGGCTGGAATATAATATTACATAATCCAAGTCCTTTGAAAAGCCATTGCAAATAAGAAGGATTTATAAATTGGTTGACTACCCAGGAATTTGCTTGTCTCTGCTAAATCAATGTTAGCTGTAGTTTACAAAGGGGGAGTGTTATGCAACATACAATCTTAGATTATGGTATTATTAACTCTCAACCAAGATACAAAAACAGACACTTGTAGGAATAGCTATACACTATGACTGACTGAACTGGGCCATAAAGGTGTCAAGTGTGTGCGTTTGGGTGGGTGAAGTTGATTGTAATCACACTAACGAGCATAAAATGTTTTATTTATGAGGCTAGAAAATGCACTATGTCCAAAAAGATACGATGACGTCATCGTATGAACACACATGGCCAATAATGACCTTTTGTCAATTTTGGAGTTTCAACCATTCCCCACAGGACTACCCACACGCTACCTTCAAATTTCATTTTTGTCAGAAGATGTGAAATATAAACGATTACATACATGTAGCTTTGTTGGCAAAGTTAAAACGTGAAAAAATAATACAATCATAGGGTGTGGTACACTGCAAAATCGTCGGTGTTAGAATTTTAAAACAGCAAGTCGGTGTCAAGCTTGTCGGTGTTAGTTTTTGGTGTTGAAATTTAGCATTTTGCCCCGCTCGATGTTTCTACACAATTTTAATTAAGCATTTTGATGATCTGCATATGAAATGTTAGAGGTAAGCAGTTACAATAGATGAAAACAATACCAAAATCAAGCATTTTCTACTAAAATATCAGACGTTACAAATATAAATGTTAACATCAAAGTTTGATTAACACCAGAGGGTGCGGTCCCGTATTGATTCCGGAGTGTTAAATTAACACCAGTCATGTCAATTTGGCACCGGCATTGTTAAAAAATTAACACCGACTGTGGTGTAAAATAACACCAAGCAGTGTATTGTGACATGGTGGTATTTAACACTGAAATGGTGCAAATCTAACACCAGTGGGTGCAGTTCCCTATTGAGTTAGAATTAACACCTATGGTGGTAAAGATAACATCCCAGTTTTTGCAGTGTGTACTCTTATTTCCAAACATTTTTTTTTCAGATTGTGTACGGTTTAACACTGTACAGTTTGATGGACAAGTTTTTGGCGTGCCCTGGTTACCCGAAGTTCAGCGACGTATTAAAGTAACTGTAAATGCCGACGAAGCTATAATTTTCCTCTCGAATCAGGCTCGTGCTGCAGAAGGAGTCGACGACCACTATAGACTAGGTTAGTAAGGCGTATTGTATAGAATCGCGCCATTTCTGTAGCTTCTGAGTGAATTACCCACAAAACCCGGGGCCATTTGTATTCCAAGGTGGATATCATGCTTGCATCGCTTGCATATACATGACCTCCCAAAATCTATCCTAAAGCATGTATTTTTACTTGATTACACCCCCCTAAAAAGTAAACATGCAATTTTGGTTTGCTAAAAAAAAGCTCTAGACTGTAATATTGTGGTAGTTTGTGGTGTGTGATCTTATCATTAATTGACATATCAAGTGTGGTACAGTGTGGCTTATGGTGCAGTTTGTTGTTGTTTATTACTGTGGTATTTTGTGGTATATAATGAGCTTTCAGATGCTACAGATACAGAAGCATACAATTTTTGTTTGTAAAGTAACCCATACAAAGTATATAATTCTAGGAAGTAGAAATGTCAAAGATTGTAAACATTTAACAACTTGCAATTAGCACATTTATTATGCAAGTTTGCTCATGAAATATGCAAATTAGGCCAAATATTAAAAAATGTAACCTCTTGGTCCAGACACAATTATGATAGAACATGTTGAATAAGGAATGTATAGGGTCTTCCTAATAATTGTATGAGGGAATTTTTCAAAATTTTGTCATTAACATGTAAAATCGGCCATTTTGGAAAAAACCAAAACACAATTTTATGTGAATAACTTTACTTATGGGCCATGTATTGAAAAAAAAACAACATAGGATTATTTGGCATCTTCATACAAACATCGTGAAATTTTGAATGATAGCTTTCTCAGTTTTAGCATTTTTGTCCCGAAATTGTAGTTTTTTAGAAAATGACTATTTTTGGTAACATTTCGAAAATTATTTGGTATGTTAATTCTCACCAATTCTATCAAATTTTTAATAATTTCTTATTTGAGAAACATCAATTTCAAAAATGATTGTATCCTACAAATTTCAATACATGTAATTGCTCTGAAATTAATTTTTATATGTGTTAAATATCGCCCCTTGAAAAATAATGAAATACATTATAAATATTGCCCTTTGAAAAACAATAAAATACATAAGAATGAGCGAATATTCGCGATGCCTGTTTCACTTTGAAAAGCTGTAAAATCTGAACCGAATGTCGCATCTTAACCAAACAAAAAGTAAATTAAAGCCTATAATGTATGCTGAATTTTAATATTGATAAATCACATTTAAAGACATAGTAGTCTATTCACCAGACTCGCCCCCTTAATTACGCGTTTTGTACACGAGTCGATATAACAGGAGTATGATACTTGGAATGCAAGTGGCCTCCCGGGCCACAGAAGGCCCATTATCAATATTGAAAAACCAAGTTTTTCAACGCGCAATGTCCAATAATTAGAAAAACTTGATTTATCAATTTGAAAAACTTGGTTTTGTAAATTCTATCGATTAGTTAACTAATACGACAAACCCCTAAAAAAGAAAAATGCTGTGAAATTTTTCGTAACGTTGTTATTTGCAGGGCCGCATGCAGGATTTATTGGGGGGTGTGACTTCGAAAAAAAGTGTACCTTTATTGGTAAAAGTGGACCTAACACCCCAAAATGGTTCTTTTTTTACTTTTAAAACATCTTATTGTCAAAATTTCTCTAAATTAAAACTTTTTTATTACAAATAATGGACCTTTTGAGGATTTTTTTGGGGGGGATACGGGTGCGACCTCCCCTGCATACGGGCCTGGTTATTTGTTGTCGGATTATTTTGGTTGCAACTGTACAATTAACATTTTTACAGCGTAGGATCAAAACCATAAGTGATGATTTTCTTTCTTCAGTTCTAGACGGCACTCTCTTAGGTTTTGGGTTTGGTTCTGACAGATCCGTCGTGCAGCTTGGAACAGCTATTGTAACACCAGACTACCCGCAATCCGTTGACTTTTTAACTGCTGGGACAGATGTTGATTTATGGATTGATGTCTATACAAGTCCGGCTGGACATCAGCGCATTGAAGTACTTGATAAAGATAACAACGATATCTTATCTTGGACCAATTTGGACCCTACCAACAGGGTCTTTATTCGATATATAGGAGTGCAAAATTGGGGAGACCCTGCTAAATTTGAATTCTGTGACGTTTGTAAGTAGTCCTTATTTTTATTCTTATTTGATATTCAGAACAATAACAGCGCATTTTAAAGATCGCCCACAATTTTCAAGATTTGAGAATTTTGCCGAAATAAAGTTGAATTTCTCAACACCCCCCTCCCGAATAAATAATGAGCGCTCCCTAATAAAACTGGATTTATAAATCGCACAACGACATAGGCGCATTTAAGAGCGCTTAACATAGGCCTTACAAATGAAGGCATGTACATAGGTCTACGATTCCTATAAACCTCATACAGAATCGGCAACCTACATGAGATGTGTTTTTTAGCATTTTCCAATGGATAATTTTCTAAAAATAAATGGTGCACATTATTTTATGGGATATTGGATTTGATATAGATTGTAGATAGATATTTCGGTGTACTAAATGCAAAAGAAACAATAATGCTACTCATAATTTTGGGAATTGTGATATGATCCCCTGTTGACACAATGTCTTTCATTGATTTTAAGGAAAAGCTAAAAAAATAAATTTGTTCCTATTGGAATGTTTATAACACATTAGGGATGCCCGTTCCTACCCAATACAATTTATACAGAGAAAAAATAAACGCAAACAAAACCGGGATGCATGGTTAAAATAAAATACCCAGCATTACAGCAGTAATCATCATGTGCTATTCAGCAGATAAATACAGCATTCATAAAACCTGCGACATAGAAAAATATGAAAACAGGATTAGAGCAAAAATGAAAGATTAAAATACCAAGCAAGATTATGAAAAGGTTGAAGTTCATTTCGTAATCCCAGCACCATCCTTTAGTTGCGGTAGCTGCTAGTTCTAAAAATCACCAGGTTTTATGTGTTATTCCGTCCTTTCGTTACAAACGCTGTCATGGGACGTACTTGACAAGTGCTCTGTATCACAGCTTTCAGCTGCTTCTGAGACATTCTAGGCCTTCTTTGTTTATGTATGATCAAATCCTTGAAAAGCTTGTTTCCAAAATTGAAGTTATTGCGTTTTTATGTTATGAGCAAATCAGTTTTATCGCAGTGCCCCATATGCACCCATAGGCCACTGTTGTAATATCTGTTCGTTTATTGCAGACAGAAAATACTATCCGTTTATTGCGCACATAAATTACCCGAGGTTTAACAGAAGGCTCTAACTCACTCATTCACTTTGGCCGTTTTGAGACTTTGCTACCCAAAAAATCTGTATCACCTATATATTCCTAAAATTTTAAGGTCTAAATCATTTTCACTTACCACTGCAGATACAGCAGAATTTCACTTGACCACGTTTCAGTGGAGCACCATACAGTTACCAACAACGTCTCAAAGTTCTCTGAGATAGCATATGTTGAGTTAGGATCTTCTATTAGTCAACCATTGTACTGTCCGTTAATATTACGGACATATATTACTGTCTGTTTATTGCGTACAGATATTACCGTCCGTTTATTGGGGAGAGTCCCTCCGTTTATCGCGGACAGGAATTAGTCCGTTTATTGCGGGCAGAAATTAGTCCGTTTATTGCGGACAGTTGCTACTACTGTCCATTTATTACTATCGTTTATTGCGGAAAGAAATTACTGCCCGTTCATTACATAAATTCTTTAATTAGGTCTAAAAATGTTTGTTTCCAATACCTGCTGAAACATCTTTAAATATTTAAGTTGTTTAAGCAGGGCATTTGAACAATTCCGGTTGCTTAAAACTTTTAAATAAGAATGGGCAAACCGATTGTGTTCAAGCATTATTATCCATGCATGCTTGAAATCCTCAAGCAGCAGTACTGCTGTGAATGTGAGGTGAATCCGGCCACCCCAGTTGGCGGGGACACAACCGGATTTAAAACTTTGGTTTACTACTATAGACTTACTACCGTACTACTACATGCTGTGTAAACACACTTGGTTTTGCATTCTTTCGAAAATCAGTGAAATACTTAGTTTTAACGTCAACAGGTAACCATAAAAGCAACTCCATGCCAAAACATAATGAACACCATATTGTTTCCTGATTGAGTTTTCAAGGATGGAACTTGAAGTTTACAATCTTTGGCCAATGATTTAGTTAATTGTCAGCAAATATAGAACATTAGAAGATGCATATTTAGCCATTTCTTTGATTACGAAATTGGATCAAAGTTACAGCATAAACTATATTTGTAATAACAGAAGTCGGAAGTCCAATGCCATCTATAGAGTAAAAAAAAATGCTGCAAAGTTCTGTATCATTGATGCTCTAGTTCATTTTGAATAACTCTGACTTTGTTCAATTTTAACTATGTATTTTCTCAGATCCACTGCATCTGTGTCGCATTTTACTTCGGTTAGGATGTTGACCCAAGTGAATTATGTTTAGTTCAATTTTCTTTCAATTCGTTTGCTGTCATTCTTTCCAAAGTTCTGTCCTACAGAACTATAAAGCTATTTGAGCTCGCTGGACTGAAGAAAACGTCACTAGCGCAACAAAACTCAAACGAACTAGGAGAATTTTATGTTCAGTTATTGAGATACATTCCAATTTTTTTTCAAGGCTACGGAAGGGCCGAAATAAACTCAGTCTATTATGTAGCCGACCTATATGGACCGAATATATATCCTTGAACTTATTTATATTGTATTTATCAACCTATTTGCCTTTTAGAGTAAATATGACTTGAAATGGTCAGGTAATAAAGTGTGGTAAAGATCTAAGGTTATCCATAGTATTAGGCAAATGCTTTGAATAAAATGTTGACAAAATATTTTGAATTTTCTTCTTTTGTGCTATTTTTAGTGTGTGTCATCTGTATGCAGAAGCGGTGGCAATAGGCTTGTGGGTGTGTGTGTGTGTGGTGTGTGTGTGGTGTGTGTGTGGTGTGTGTGTCTTGTTTGCAATTGTTTGCAATTTTGTGTCTTTTCCTTATGTGTATAGTCACAGAAAAAAAAATACATTGGGATAGCGGGGCCGGGAGTAGAAGGCATTTTAGTGGTTTACGAAGGTCACACAAGCAGAAGTACAGAAACAGTATGTAAAAGACACACAAAGTGCGTTTGTACTTAAAGAGACACTGGCACATAAATAAGTGCGCCTTCAAAATTTTCAAAACCCATATTGTTGCAATGCTTCTATATGTGCTAACTCTTACCTGGAATTGTTAGGTCAACATCAACACCTTTATGTGTAAATTTAATAACTTTAGAACAAAACCACTCCGGAGTGGTTTTATTCAGAAAATCTAGGTTCACAGTGTGTAAAACCACAAGAAAATACATAGTTGGGCCCCTCTGTATGCACGCTGTTTGACCGATCCGTCACCGTTTGTAGAATTGAGTATGAATCCGTGATTTTCATGTAATAGTGAATTTTAACACATTTGGTTGTACAAATTAAAATGTTTTTTTTTTTTTACAATAAAGGCCAAAATCATGGGAATATTTTTTATCATTGTTTTTAAGAAAGGCCCGTACAGACATGTCACAAGCAAATATACACACTAGTATACCTTCGTGATTTCTAGCTTTGTAACATTTCTAATGTTGTATTCCCCTTCCTGATTTTCCTTTTGTGTGTTTGGTATCATTTTATGTCTCATTCTCTATACTTCACAGTACCCATATTAAGGTCGGAGAAACAGCCTGCAAGTCAAAGCAGTACGCATGCAGAGTACGCGGCGTCACTGGCAGTTGACGGCGATGTTAATACTGATTTTACACAGAAGTCCTGTACACTCACCAGTAAGTGAAATTCTGAGTAAACACGGTACATATTTTAAGTATTAAATTTCTTAGATTAATTAATCAATCTAATTGGATTGCTCTCAGGATCAAATTCAAGTCCAGTAATTTAACCTAAAATACCGGTGTAGAAGTAACCATTGTCCGGCGTACTCATAGTCCGGGAACAATGGTGAACAATATAGGGCAATCGATTCAGTTGACTCTCTACGCAACATTAGTTTCACGCTTTATTCCGTTATCGTCTATGGAGCCCCGGACTATGGCTCCCACCGGACTATATCTGCTTTCACACCGGATGTCTAAAAAAATCAGAAGCCTCAAAGCGCCCTCTATTTCACGAAGAGAAAAAAGAAAAAAACCATACAAATTTTCACCGAATTTTATTTCCCAAAAGGACAAATATTGACCGAGTTATGGCCGATTGAAAATTTGTACCACTTTTTCATTTTCTGTTTTAGTTGTCTTTAGACAATACACATTATCCAAGAGCATTCGTTCATGGTTTCTGTTGTTCTTGCTACAAAGATCAGTTATAATATTGAAAAGGTTATTTTCAATTATCAGAAATTCAAAGATCTTATCTCATTCTTCTTTACTGTGCTGCTCTGTCCTACACTTGGTTGCTCTAAGACGGATGCAGGCTTTGCGGTCTCTTTTCCATTTCAATATTCGACTTGCGAACTATTGTCCGTTAGATGCTTCTGTTGCGAAGTTCTGGTACGGTGGTGGTCCCCGGCATACACTTCACTCTTTAATGTTCCCCGTAAGGCGAAGCCTAGCGGAGTCAAATCTGGGGATCACGGCGGCCAAGAATGGTTCGCAAGTCGATTATTGAAATGGAAAAGAGAGCGCAAGCCTGCACCCGTCTTAGATGCAGCCAAGTGGAGGGCAGAACAGAGCAGCGCAGTAAAGAAGAATGACGCAAGATCTTGGAATTTCTGATAATTGAAACTAACCGTCTCAATATCAGAACTGACCTTTGTCACAAAAACAAAAGAAACCATAAACAAAAGAATGTGCTTTGTCTAAAGACAATTAAAACAGTAACAATCCCTGGATAAAATGAAAAAGTGGTACAAATTTTCAATAGGCCATAACTCGGTCAATGTGTCCTTTTAAGATGTGTAATAATTTGTATGATTTACTTTATTTTCTTCGTGAAATAGAGGGTGCTTTGAGGGTTCTTTTTTTAGACACCCGGTACATTGAAAATAAATCTAATAAATACACTGAAAATAAATCTAATATATTAAAAATTTTAATTAAAATTCAGATTTGTCCTCCATTTTAATCTAAAAAAATTAGAGAGCATGAATTCTGTTTTCAGGGAGGTTAAACATTTCATGTTTTATATTTTCTTTGGATCTTTATAGCTGACAATAGCGAAAATTGGTGGCGAGTGGATCTAGGTGCAGAATATGACATCAAAATGGTGATCTTGTTCAATCGACAGGATGCAGATCGTAAGTTAGAAAAATGCATTAACACTTAACTGCATAAGGAAGGGGGATCCTAGGGGCCCATTTTTTGTTTTTCGGCCGGCGTTTTTTAACGCTGCAATATATTTGGTTTATATTTTTTGTATTTGTCTAACTTTTAGTTGCGCTTGCATTGGCGTAAAAAAGTCAAATCCATCGCGTCGTTTTCGCGTTAATTAGCATGGGTCCCCAGGAGCTCCCCTTATGCACTACTGACGGAAGTGCCCATGACAAAAATGAAAAAAACTTAATAAGAGTTACTGTGATTCTGATTTTCATAATGCATACACCTAGTGACATAAACAAAGTAAATAATTAATCAAAACATTCTTGGTGCGTATAGTAGGCCATTGGTGCCATAATATTTTATATACATCATATAGCGGTTTACTGTAGGAACCTATGGTAAATTATACAAGTAAACCTAAAAAATATAAAATGGCATGAGACATTTATGTTTGTGCGTAATATGGTCAATATAGTTCATTCTTCACTAATTAAAGCAATCAGCAAAAGTCTAGATGAATCAGTGCCATAGAAAATGCAGAAACGAATTAGTGTTTTTTTTCGCACATTTTTACGCAAAATTAAAATCAATGTTTTCTTACTGAAAATTTTTTTCCAGTTTTTATTTCTTTATTGTTGATGTCTTTGAATCCTTCTAGCATGTGGTGTATTTCATCTAAAAATTCCTTTAGGAAAGTGGTTCTATAATGCATGGGTCCCTACACTGTTAAAAATAAAACTGTAAAAAAACAGCGTTTTGACTGGCAGCTGGGACTCACTACGTGCAGAACATAAAATAACCGGGTCCGTAAAAATACGAAACTATTGCAGGGAACGTAAAATGACGTAAAACCACAGCTTTAACGTTGTTGTTGGTTTTTAATTGTTTAAACAATGTCAATAATCAAAACGTTATTGCAATCTTATATAATTTTAACTTTGTATCCATCAAAGTATTGTATCATCATACAAACGTTGCATTTACAACCACGTGGATGTAAAATATATTTTAGGCAAACGATTTCAGGAAAAAAGAAACAATAAAAGGAAGGAAAACCTGAAGAAAAATAAGATTTCATCAGCATAGGAGTTGTTTCATATAGCAATATACATTTTCAAATATCATGTCACAAGTTATTTAATCATGAGTCATGAATATTATTTTATACATGTACCTTACTCAGATTCGAACCAGGGCCTTAAGATTACAAGTCCTATACCTTATCCACTACACTACATAACTTTACAGATATCGGATGGGAAAATTAAATATATGAACTTTTTTTTCAAATTAAGAAAAAAACTAAATTATATATACAAAATATAGAAAAAGTAGGAATCGAAAATTTTTAATTCTATATTTATCAAAAATAGTTTGGTTCCATATCAAAACGTATTTTGATACCCTGAGCACCTAAAAACGCGTATTTTTCAATGGGAGATGATTTGGGTGTTGGTGTCTTTGTTCTTCGATCTTCAGTAACACCCGTTAAAGACTTATCGCTATTATGATTGGGTTTATTTATTTTTTTTTGGGGAGAAGTAGAGAACCGTCTTGTGGTCTCCCCTGTTATGCTGCGTAGCGAAGCAAAGTTAAAACTGCGAAGCGAAGCAGCGAACTAATCTCTACAACTCCAAACACTGTTTTCCATTAAAGGCCGACTCAGAGATTTCCTGAGGAGGGCGCCCTCAATTTCCAAAAAAAAATCGTGTTTTTTGCATGTACATAATGCTTGTCCATATACTAATCACTGTGTGAAATTGCTCAGCTTAAATCGAATTCCTTCATATAGAAAATCACAACTTTGTTATAAAATTCCGGATCCGGAATTGTTGTTATACACAGTATCCTATGGGACGTAATACTACACATAAATGTTTACTGCATCAAAACGAAAAATCTGATTCATCTCAAATTTCGGAATTGTGCATTTTAGGTTACTATCTTTAGTTCTAGTTGACTATTTTTCATTATTACACAAAAAAATAATATTTCGAAATCTCTGAGTCAGACTTTAACATCATTTCTTAAGTATACCCATATCATGACTAGACCTCAGCGCAGGCCTTTTCTAAGGTCTGCCTTGACTATAGTTTCATTGAATGTGGAGGGTTTTTCCAGGACCTTGCGGATCATATTTGAGAACCACAGTGTTTGGACACGATAAGAAGAAGAATTGGGTTTATTGAGCAACTCACTATAAGTTACAATATGCTCATCCACCAAGGACACAGTTCAGTGGGTTGTACTTGTACATACATTGACATGAACTGACCTTGTGTGATCTGGGTATCAAATATCATACCTAAAAACCAGGAGGTGTATTTTCTAAATACACTGGTGAATGGAAGGTACTGAACTGTGCCAAGGAAATTGAGATTTTACTAGCTCATAGTGACTGTTACTCCAAAGGATGCTTTTAAGCTCTTTTAGTGTGTATATATAGATTGTTTTGTAGCCAATCATGCCTATGAACCGGTGATTACGCACCTTCCCTCGCTTTAATTAGAGCGAAGTAACCAAGTACGTGTTTTTCGGTAGATTGTTGATTAGTCAAGTCATCGAACAGGTCAGTCTTTGCACTAAATAACCCTCCAATGTATTTTGGCTTGGAAATAAGTAAATTATAAATGAAAATAGAAAGTTTTCAAGTATAACCAAAAGCCAAGAATTTAACAATATGTATATTAAGTGCTTTAAAAACGTACAGACCGTTGTCCATTACCGCATAACCCATTGGAAAAAAGCAAACAAAACAATTTGGCCCATTTTTTTAGTAAATAACCAACAAAACGCAAAGGTTACAAGCCAAAATAAAATCAAGGAAATATACCACTTTCCGTCTTAAATTTGGAATAGTTGAACGGTTAAATTTCATGGTCAGGGTCGTCATTTTCTGTTGCCTATTCAAAACCAAAAGTAATTCTGCCTTTGTTCTAAATTGGTTAATTGGTTAAGAAAGGACGTCTTCGAAATTAAACAGGTTAGGACTTGAACTTGTCAGGTAGAAAATATTTGATCATATTCTTGGAATTAAAGGTGGTGAACCCGATTCGTCAAAATTGAAAGTTTGGTATTATATGTAGACTTATATGTTAGAGGCTACCTGAAATTAGTTCTGGTTAAAATCAGTAAATCATGAAAGAATAATGACGTCAAAGTCCATTGCATTCAATGGGTCTTGACCTTGTTCCCCCAACTTTAGTAACTAAACATTTGAGATATTCCTTATTTTTTAACCTCAAAACTAGTCCTCATTTTAATCTCAAAACTATTCCTTATTTTTAACCATATGAGCTCCACCAATAATTTGCGTCATTTTGTATGCAAATCGGAGCAACTTTAAATTTTGACCCCTGTACAACTGGAATTGACCCATGCATTTTATTGATTTTGCTTTTTTAAACCTATAACTCTGAAACTTTAGGCTGTACAAAGTAAAAACTATACATTTTCTGAATCCTTATGGTTAAGCAAATAACGTGGTATACTTTTCAACATGATTGGATCAGTTTACAAATTTGACCCCTGTACAATCTTTGTCTAGACCCCCTCCTAAGTACCACATTTGCGGCACTT
>JAMKCH010087309.1:0-94791 GCA_023653785.1 Ophioderma brevispina | reverse complement strand
TAGGTGTAAAATAAAACTGTGAGGCATTACGTTTTGCGAGTGCATGCAACATGTACGAATTACAAATGCGAAGACTACAGGAAAAAACCCAAACCACCGTTCCTTCGTGATCGCTCCGTTTCAGTGATTGCTTCCGTTTCAGTGATCGTTCCCATTTAGACGATCGCTCCCGGTCACTCAGCTAGCGGGAGACTGCGGGCCTCCCGCTAGTATTCTAAAATATACCATTTTCGCGCAATTTTGGCACTCTTTACTTCGTTACTCCAAAAGATACAGTCTTAGAACACGTGTTTTGTGGAACCCAACGTATGATTGTGAGATTCAAACATCTTTGAATTGTCTTCAAAATGTTAAATAATGCATTGAAAACAGACATAAGGAATGGATCTGCCTATTTCACTGACACACCCCTCGCGCATTGCTGTTTCATGCTACTCTTGCGATGATGATTGCGTGCAAATAATAGGGGTAGGGGTGGGAAAACTAGTAATTTTCGCACTTTGAAGTGCCACTTTGTCTACTTTCTTTCTGTTTACACGTTCATATAAAGGCAAGAAAACCTACAATGTTGTTTTCCCTTCTTGAAATACATATAGGAATTGGGTGGGGGTGGTGGAGTATTAAAATACAAATGTTTAACTCGACACACGCTTTTTTGGTCAAAACAAATGAAGGAAAACGCAGTTAGTTTTAATCACGCTTCCCTTAAAACAAGAAACAAAGCGACCTGGACTAGATAAATAGCTATATCGTCATCAAAACACACACCATGCATTATATTGATTTCCAATTTGACCCCTGTGTAGAGCTAAATTAACCTTTGACCCTACATTAACGGTTTTCAAAACCTAGTTTCCATAAAATGGCTGATCATCAAACTTAAAAAAAAAAAAAAAAAAACTATACATTTTTTAATACTGCCGATCATACGAACATTTGGGTATGCAAGTTCAAAAAACATTGGACCACTTTTCAATTTGACCCCTGTATAATCTTTTGCGGCCCCTAGCTCGCTTTAAGCTACCCTACAGAATGGCCCTCATATACATTTTCGTGTATGTCATAGGGTAGCCCTGGTATAAATTCCCCCTTGCCCCCCCCCCCCCCCCCAGGTGGTACAATAAAGGCTACTTTAGTTGTCGGGTCATCCAACTTTTAATATCAATGAGTAAAAGTCTGTGATATTCATGTAATCAACACATTTGTTGACAAAGTTCTGGCAAACTTTAAAACTTTAGACCTCCAGATTACATGGATATCTGTGGCCTCATTTAAATGCCCCTATCTGTTTTGGGTATATTTTTATGTGTAAACGATATCTGTATTTCTTCCAATGCCCTAGACTATCAATTGTGAGCAAATTGAAGAAATTTATATTTGTGAAAATTGCCAGTGCCGCTTTTAAAAGACAGACAAATATGCATGCATAGGCTCTAAAGGCTGACTCAGATTTATGATGAGGGCGCACTCAATTGTCAAACAAATCGTGTTTTTTTTTTGATTATACATAATGCTTGTCCATATAAATCACTTCGTGTGAAAAGTCCACGCTACAGACCATGTGACCTGTTATACCATTTATGTTTTTTTAATTTTTCTTTTTTTATAATTGCATGTTTTTTCTGCTGAATCTGAAATCGGAGGGATGCAGACGAAAAACCTTAGCATTACGAGGAAACGCAAAATTGAAATGGCCACCAAAACACTAAGGAACTCATATGATTAATTAACGCAAAGTTGTCGTTTTGCCTGTCCACTCAAAACACCCCATTGTGGCAATTGAAATATGATTCATTAACAACCTCATTAAGAGAGTCTATGGCCGCCAATACAAACAAAGCATCTGATATTATATCGACTTTGACCCGTAGAATGGAACTTGTATATATACCAATGCTTTAGAAATCAATATATTAATTGAAAAACCAATTATGAATAGCTTTCATCAATTTGCTAATCAATCAATAAACCATTCAAGATGGCTCCAAAATGGCAAAAAATTCAAGACTAAAGGCAAGAGCTGCCATGTTTGTTGTATTGTATATCCACTATAACTGATTCAGAGCAATGTAAATATCATAACATAATCAAAGTGATTGATATCTGCAACGCTGGAATCCTAGATAGGCGTTCAGTAATGGCTGCAAATGTTCAATCAGTAAAGGTCAGTAAGTAATCATTCACGCTGTAGGCTAAAGATTATATTTTGTGGTTTTTAGTTGGGTATCATTTCCCAAAATCCCAGTCAGTAATGCTATCTTAAGTGTCATTAAGTCGTTATTCATCAATTATCCCAATATGGATGCCAAGGACGCCCCCAAAACCTACCAAAAACAAAGAAAAATATCTCTCTAGACTATTAGTGTGATCAGTTTTGTGCCGCTTACTTAGTAGGTGTCATTTCCAGCCATATTGCATACCATTTTGGTTGCATTTTACATGTATCGATTCCTCTGATTACCTTATGATGTATACATTGACATGATGACTACCAGGGAGATACACAAACATGTTAGTATAGGGTAGACCACAGCTAGCCATAGAGGCATTTTAGAGTATCGGATACCATCTTGGTCCTATAATGACGGATTTTATTATCACTTTTTTGTAAAAATAATGTCTTATAATGATTTTAATTTCTTGACTGCCAAAACACCAGGATCGCAGCCACCCCCCACACCACCCCTTACCCCAACCTGCAGTCAAAAATAGATCACGATCAGACCACTTGATTGTATTTGCGGCCATATTGAATTAATGATTACGGTGGTTACAGATCAATGTTAATTGGTCACAATGAATGTTTAAACGACGGATGAAAAATCACAACTTTGATGTAAAAGAGATGAAGTTTGTTTTTGGGGGCACATTTGATTTTTTTGCGTTTTTACAAACAAATGCCTCAAGTTTGCTCGTATGGATTCCATCGGATTAGAGCATCAGCAATAAAAAAACGGGTCTAGAAACCGATGAAAACATGGATTATATTATATTAAAACAGGTTGATATTAAGGGATCATGAATTCTGTAGCCGGGACTAAAATAACTAAGCTCAAACGAAAGTCCTTCATATAGAAAATCACAAAACTTGGTTATAAAAGCCGGATCCGGAATTTTGTTCTAAACGGTATCCTTGGCACTGTTTACTGTGCATAATGTTTACTGCCATGTGAAAGCGAAAACTCCAATTCTCTTAAGTTTGGCTGGAATATTAAGATGTTTAGGTTACTATCTTTATTTTTCTGTGGGCTATTTTTAATTTCTACACAAAAAGATTATTTCAAAAATTCTCTGATGAGTCAGCCGTTAAGTTTTTTCAGGGAAAAGAAGCTGAGAGGGGTGGGGAGCCTAATCTTTTTTGAAGATTTTTAGAAATAACTAATAATAGAAAATTGTACTTACCAAGTTTCTTCAACTTCTCACCAATTTGTTGTTGTAGCAATCCTGTCAAAGTGTTACCAGTCGATGATGTTCAGGGTAAGTAACTGCAGGCTTCTCTACTAGCGAGTATTTTGTACAGTAATAGAAACCTGATTTCTCAATCGAAAAACTTGGTTTCTCGATCTTAAAGGTGGGTGACCTGATCAAGGTCCGATTTTTCATAATTTCTCCCTCACATGGAAACATATCAACAAAACATCTGATTACAAATTTTGATATAAAATTGGATAGATTGAGCATGATACACAAAGATAGTGGTCGAGCTAAAAATATTGTGTGAGGTGCAGCCGAGCATAATATTTTAAAAACTTACAGTGAGACCAGTATTTTTATGTATTGTGCGAAAGAAGAGGTGGTCATTTGGGTCACCCACCTTTAAAGCTTGATTTGAATTTGATTAGTCTTGAAAACCTGGTTTCTTGACTGAGAAATCAAGTTTTTCACTTCTGATCATTATCCTTGTATACCCCTTGTGTGTTTATACACTGCTCAAATTAAATTCAACTCAAAAATTCATGTTTTCTTATCAAATTGTCATTTATTACTTGCTAAAGCAAAAATTGCCCAACAAATCCCATAAATGCAAAGAATATCTCAAATAATACAGAAATGCAGTTATGCAGTACTGCAGTTGTGATAAACTACCAATATAATGGTAGTGTGTAACCAATAATTTCTGAACCTATGTGCAGATGTTATAGTCGGGGACAGAAATCTGGTTCTCTGCGTATTTACTGTAGAAAAAATGCACTTGCCTCTGATTGGCCACCGAAGCGATCTGCTGTTGCTGGGTCACCGACCACGTGCCATACGCGCTCATAGCTCCGCCCCTTTTACAACTAGGAAGTATGTGTTCGTCAAAGGGGTTTATGTCCCCAAGTATAGTACAAAGACCTGTGATTTTTACTTTTATGGCAAAAAGTAAAATGCAGATGATACAATATGACCTGAAAATATTAATGAGGTATAGTAAAACAAATACACCATAAGTATGTGTGTGGCCAAGTGTTTGAATCACTCCCCTGAAATATACCAAAAATGAAAATATTTGCTACCCATCCTTTGGGCCTATACCTAAAGTTATTGAACCATCCATCTCTATAACTGTGACATTGACTTAGGTACCCTTCTATATACCGCATGTGCTAATGATATCTTGACATATAGTGATCTTGCAACCATGCACAACCTCGCGGGCATTGTTTACAATACCCGCCTCAGAGCCCGCAATACAATAGGTTCGGAGTACTATATATAGGGCTTTTGTAGCCGTGCTGATCGATGGTATTGCAGTTTCTGTAGCAAAGTCAAATCTGATTTTCTGATTATGAAGGAACTGGGTGTGTCAGTTCGAGATTGTCATTGACACTTTTTGGAAAATTTAGCAAGTTTGACACTCAAAAACACCCTATTTTTGAGCAATTTGGCTGTCTCTCACCTAAATACTCCTATTTTTTGCACTATCTCTGTCGCCAAATGCCCCTGGGTTTAGAAGCACCAGCCACATTCACATTCATTTCATATGTGAGTTCCCCCAGGCCAAAACAAAAAACAAACAAAAAACCAATTCTGGACAAGGGACAGCAGAATTTAGATAGGATATACCTGGTTGAATTTACAGAATAGACTATACTCTTTATACAGCAAAACATAGCAATACATGACTTGTACATGCAGTCATCAGAATAAAATGTTGATACACTTGTATTTTCTTTTTTCCCCCAGTATCTTACAATTATGATGGAGAAGCTCTCATGATTAAGTATTCAGATGATCAAGGCAGAGTTACTGTACAATTAGTAAGTTAGTTATACCGTATATGCATGTAAACTTATACTTGAGTTCACAAGATTGAGGGAATTGTTATTAATATTTGGGTAAATATGTTCAGAATAGGATCAATTCATGTCCTAGTACATCATCATAGGATGTTTTGAACCAATACCATAATGCATTGCAATGTGCCTATACCATATTGTACTAAACACATGCCAGTACTTAGGGATAAAGTGTTCCAAAGTTTAAGAACCACAGGACATTTCATGATCATGCTAAAAATTCACTAAGTTCTAACGCTTTGTGGGCTAAAATGAACGTAAAATTCAGGGTTTTTATGTGTTAAGAATAGGATTTTTGTAGGATCACATGACCCTATTGAGGTGAAATTTCCCAAAACTGGTGCATTGTGGGATTGACTCAATATATACCTTCTAGTACATCATATACAAAAAGATAATTGAAAGACAACAAGGAGTGTTTTTACAGTGTTAGAAATCACTGTAAATTTACATGACTGACAATAAAATATTGTAATTTGAGAGATTTTCTTTATTTGAACATGAAAGAGCCATTATTATATACATATTGTTATATTTTCAGTGCAAAATCCTAATTATATACCTGATGGGGAATTGTTTGTGTGTATACTTTGTGTGTATCAGTGGCGTAACCAGCGGGGGACGAAGGGGGGGGGGGCAAGCCTCCCTGCCCAGAAGCCGAGCCCCCCCCCCCCCCCCCCCCTTTTTTTTTTTTTTTTTTTTTTTTTTTTTTTTTTTTTTTTTTTTTTTTTAATGTCTCGGCACCACTTCTCCCCCCCCCCATTTGCAAAGGTCTGGTTACGCCACTGGTGTGTGTGCTTGTATCATACTTCCAAGGACCTAACACAAAAGAAATTCTTTTTGAACAGTAGTCATCGAAAGGGTTTTTTTCCTTCTAAAATATATAACAACACATTTTATTCCGTGTTTGCCTTTATGACTGAGGACACAGTTCCTTTGATGTCCTTGGAAGTATCGATAATACATTTTATTAGGTCTTAAGACAGCCCACCGCCCTAATTGACATATTACGGAATAAAGCGTAATCTGGTATTGCACTTTTATTCTGCTAAAGACAGCCGGTAACCCCAAAGCAGTTTAATACAGTTGTCCAAAAAACTGGTTCAGTTTGACACTAATGAACAAAAACAAAAAAACGTTCATGCTCCCTTACTCCCCCATACCCCAATATAAATTCTATGGTGTCAAAAACCTTCACTATGTCCCCACAATGCATAAAAAGTCTGTGTGTGTGTGATCATGTGTGCAAGCAAAAGAATAATGTGCTTTGGTTTTTCTAAAGTAATATTATTTGTTTTCCAGGTAACTGATGATGACAGATATGCAGTGACTGGAATTGCAGTTGATGTTACTCTCAATACAATTAACTCCTGGTTCAGCACCAAGTATTGATGAACAATTGCACCTGTCTGGCTAATTACACCATGTCATTAAAGGTCCATGGCCCGATCGCTAATAACCTTGGAAGTTATGAGCGAAAATATGCCCCATTTTGGTCGACCAATATTAACTTTACACAATACTCTATGGGGCTAACAAAATCACATTTTTAGCTCTCACATAAAAATGGATTGAAATATCGGCGCGAAACTTTACAGATGGGGTTTTGGAGTGAAGGCTAATTTATCAAGATGAAAACTTCATATCCTTAAATCGGGCCATCCCCCTTTAATTACTGTCAAGTTAATAAGAACGATCAAAGCATGGTCAATCATTTTGAAAGAAGGGCATTCTCAGTTTTTAAAATGCCATGATTTTTTTGGGGGGGGGCCAAAAGATTGCTACACAGGCCATGGTGACCAGCAATTAGAGTGATCCAATTAGGATCAGATAGGTTGCTGGTTTGAATCCTGTCAGAGCCTGAATGTCATGTCCTTGAGAAGGGCACTTTACCTATCTTGCCTTTCCATACCCATGCACGAAGAAACTTTTACCGGACACTCAACAATATTTATAAAGGAGTCTAGGTTTGCCGCCGGGAACCGCTACTCCATTGCGATACACACGTCAAAGAATTCTGAAACCACCAACAAATCGAGGCACGACGTGTTAATTACGACGTCACACCATGCATAATACATGTGGTGTGATCTATTCCAACCAATTACTGCTCGGGGTCATGCATGTACATTCCTTGGATACCCGGAAATAGCAATGCGCTGTGGCACGAGGTTCCGATAGCCCACGTGAAGTGGATTACCACACGGAAAGAAAAAAAAAGTCCGGAAATAGCAAAACTGTATAATGTGAACACAATGCATTTATGGGAAATATTTTGTAAGTGTAATTTTACAAAACCTTGTGCATATTCCCCCTGTCAACAGCATAAGAACGATGTCAGTACTAAACCTCTGACATTTTCGCTAATATTGACTTCGATCTATTGCAACACAAATTGATACTACTACGTGTCTAGGAATTATATAGAATGAAATTAATTTGAGATTTTTTTGGCCCAGGGGGCGAATCTGTTTGAACCTGTCTGTTCTTTGGTATAAAGCTATACAAATGACCCAACTAATTAAGGTTAATTATATTAAGCAGTAGCACGCTTTTCAGTATGATTTAACATGTTGTAAGAAGTTTGTTTGGTGGCCATACTATGAAATGGGTAGGTGTCTGGCAATATGCTGAGATAAAACAAGAGGTGGCAATTTCCTTAAACAAACACTAACTATGTGCATGCCCCTTAGTGAAATGATTAAAGCAGGGGTTCTCGGCAGGTGACCCGCTGGCCAAATCGACCCGCCATTGTTGATTTTTGCCCTTCCTCTAAAATACAAAGGTAATCATAAAGAATTTTCAGGTGGCCCTCAAGTAGGGAAATTTCAATGTGTCGGTATTCTCGGCCCTTAACCTAATATGATTGAACCCCGGGATAATATCAAAATGAGTGTTCCTCCTTGTTAAAGACAAGCCCCTCCTCCATAATTTGGCATAATTTTGTATAATTTGCATAATTGATCAGTGGAAGATCTTAGTCTCTCCCTACCAGGCACATAGAAGTTATGCAAGTGAACAAGAATAGTGGAGTCAGAACCATGGCAAAAACTTAAAGACTACTCAAAGAAATTTGAAACGAAACGTTCACGAGATTGGGAGCCATGAAGCTGAGAGATAAGTTCTATAGCACTCTCAGAGCGAGAGGCAGAGAAAACCAGATGAGCTGCACTATTTTTGAAGTTTCTAAGGCCTGCTGTTTATTTCTCCCTGAGTGATACCATAGAGGATGCACTTACCATATTCAAAGCGGGAGGTTATAAAGAGCAAACTGAAATGGTGACACATGTCCCTATCGATGTACTCACGGATACGCCACAGATTACAAAGGTGAAAATTGACAGATCTCCACTTTGCTGATGATTTTTTGTCAAAACTCATAATTGCATTAATGTCATTGATATGTTTGATACTTTTTGAGACTTTCTGGTTTGTCCATTAATCATGCTAAAAGTGATGCACTCTGGATTGGTTCTCTGAAAAACAATCTCAAGATTGGTAATGTTAATTGGAAATTGAGTCCAAACAACACAGTTAAAATTCTTGGTGTCACTTTTTCCACAAGAAACCATATTGAAAATATTGCTTGTAATTGGGATGATAAAATGAGTAAAATCGAGTGTTCCATCCATGCTTCGCAACTTTCATAATTTTCCTGAGAAAGTTATTATATACTCAATAAGACGTTATTTGAATTTGTATGGAATAGAGTCGAAGCAGTGAAACGTAACACAATTATTGCTGAATACGAGAGAGGTGGTATCAAGATGTTTAATGTTAAAATGTTTTTAAGGCTCTGAAATTGTCATGGATTAAAAAACTGATCAATTCAGATGTCGCTTGTTGGAAAAATATTCCACTTTACTATATTAATAACTTTGGATGGGTATGAATGTGTTCAATTGCAATTGCAGGTTCAGTAAAATTAATGACGGGGTGGGTAAGGGGATTATTAACAGCATACCAAATTTCTATTATAACGTCTTTAAAATCTGGTTCAACACAAAACCAATTTTGGGTAAAAGAGATATCAAATATCAGGATCAAATCATTTGGAATAATAGCTTAGTTAGCATTAACAATAAAACAATCTTTTATAGAGACTGTGTTGATTCTGGCTTTATTTTTATTTGTGACCTCTTTGGTGATTATGGGCTTTTCTATCCACTTCGGCACTTCATGCTTATATTGTTAAACGTACTGGTGGCGTTTTGCTACAGTATTATGCCCTCTGTAAGGCGCTTCCGAGAGAATGGAAGTTAGCCTTAACAGATATCGATTTTGAGCGTGATATTAAAACAGCTATTTTTTTTCAACTCAATCTCTATTGAAGCTTGATCAACCAAGACTTTCAGAAGTTCCACAATAAATGTTTTTGTTCCACCTCTTTGCATAAATTATTGGGTAAGAAGATTCCCAAATTACAACTTAAAGGTGCAACGAGAGATCTTTGAGGCACCCAAATATTGTGTCATAATAGTAATTTCATATAGACTAGACACTCAATAGATTTCTTACCTTGTATTTGGCTACAGAAATGTCTTAAAAGAGAGAAAAAAGGTGATTCTGATTTGCTTATATTTCAATATAAAAACATAGGCTGAATTTCGTATTTGCTCCTATACAAAATTAGTAATTTCACAATTTTGTACCAAAGAAACATTTCTCAGCTTAATCCTTTCAGATGGGGTTATTTGTGATGGAAAGCTTTACATCAAGGCAAAAATCAGTACTTTCAATATTTTTTGGAACACCTGATATGTAAAATCTCTTGTTGCACCTTTAAATTGGGAGAATATTTGGTTTTCAATTCCAACTTGTACCAATGAGGCCAGGCTTATTTCACTGAACTGGAAAATCATTCAGAATATTTATCCCACCAAAATTCTGTTTTGTAAGATGGGCAAAGAAGACACTAATATGTGCACTTCATGCAATGTTGTAGATAATACTGAGCACTTTGAGTATATCAAAATAAAACCAATTTGGCTTTTAGCTGATCAGGTCATCACTAAAAAGCTCAATAAACACTCTCTACTTCTGTTGAAAACATTTTGTTTTGTTAAAATACTGACATTTATAATACTGATTATAAATTTATGAATTATGTGATTGCTGTGGGTAAAATGTGTGTAAGCAAATTTAGGTACGGTGATCATCCATGCCTATTATTCCTCTTTGAGCGGGAAATACGATTGGGAGGGTTGATCCCGAGTAATCTGTAGTTGATTATTTTAATTGCATGTGATTAGCCTGGTACTTGCTAAGGTTCCCGATCTTGGAAGAGAGTAGTGGACGTGGATGGTCACTGTCAAAATTATTTTGTTTTTGATTTAAAGGTCCATGGTCCGATCGCTAATAGCCTCGTCCTCAGGGACCCCAGATTTTACCGGAAGTGGTCAAAATTTTGATATCAGAAGAGGGCTACTATTTTTCTCATTTTCCCTGTGAAATTTTAAGCCTAAAGGATGTTTGGTTTGGATGTTATGAGCGAAAATATGCCCCATTTTGGTCGACCAATATTAATTTTACACAGTACTCTATGGGGATTTCAAAATCACATTTTTAGCTCTCACAACAGATTGAAATATAGGCGCGGAATTTTACAGATGAGGTTTTGGGGTGAAGGCCATTATATTAAGACCAAAACTTTATATACTTAAATTGGGTCATCCCCCTTAAAATGAGCTTTGTTTATAAATCTCTTTGTGGTAATAATTTAATTTGGTGTTAGTGTTTTGCTGTGTAAACTCAGGTACGGTGATTCTCCATGCCTATTGTTCCTCTCTGAGTGGTGGCTCTATATTACAAGAGTTGATTTCAAGTAGACCATAGTGTGTTTGCCCTTTACTCATTCTAGGAGTCCATAATTTGGGAGAGGAGAGGTAGACATTGATAATCATTGTCAAACAAGTTTGTTACTTACCAATCCTTGCCTTGATGTAAATGAAATTGTGCAGGGATTTTTATTTGTTGTTTTCATTGTTTATGTTATATGCTATTTAGATTCTAAGTGCAATAAAGGCATACTGCCAAAGATAAAAAAAAAATCTACAAACAGCAGTGATATGATTGGGCATGGACATTTTAATGAATTGTTGTGAATAAACTGGCTGATTGAATAAATAATTAAAATTCATAATTTTAAAACTGTTGCCCATTTCTACTTGTTGTGAATCACGGAATTTAATGTGTTTCTATAAATTTTGCATGAAAAAAGATGTTTCACAAAGTGATCATCTTTACCTTTACTGACCAGGGCCCAAGTTCTGAGAGGGGCTGAATCTGCCCATGGTCATGCAGTCTCCCTGGCTATAGGGATTCTGTACAAGCCCCTGCATTTTGCTGGATTATTTTGGATGAAGACATGGGGATCAAAAAATTAAGACCCTAAGAAGGGATCATTTTTTTTTAAACTAAAAAGGGATTAAAACAATTTGACGTCCAAAGCTCCAACTTTTCCAACCTCCCCCACACCAATGTATTTAGGAATACTTCCTAAGACAGTAGGACAGGCAGTCTGCCATTAAACCTTACCCACCAGTATAGGAAATGGAGTACTTGTACGTACACGTACAAGTACGTACATACGCTACCAAATTATAAAAAAATATAAAAGAATTTTACAAAATCCTCTCGGGATTCTCAGTTTTTAGATGAGAAAGGATACACATTTTAAAACTAATGTCAAACAACATTATAAACAAATTCTATGAATGTTTTGTATTCAAATGAGAGAAATTTTGTCTATTTTATACACAGTTTTACAAAATACACTTTATTCTAGTTTGTATATCCCTAACGTCCCTTAAAGACACTATCAGTGATTTGAAAATATTTGAAATTTGCAGGAATAGCTTCAAAGTGAAGGATAAGTCTGTAGAATTCTCATAAGTTACCTTTTCCAGCTGTAGAATTGACAGAAAAGGAAGAAAAACGGCAGTGTTCTAAGATACGATTCTCCATTCAATTACGTGTTGTAGTAAGTGTCCGTTCGGACAATAATGACTAAAATCTCCGATCCTGTCCTTATTAGGTTGCTTCTGGTCTTATCATTTGCAGGGTATGTTAGGATACCTGTACTTGTTACATACATGCAAAAATCTGATTTTTGATGATTTTTTTCGATTTGCTGATTTAGCAAATCACTGATAGTGTCTTTAACTGCATTTAAATGCAGTTGAAAAAAAATCTTGGAGCGGACCCCTGTCTTGGGTTAGGGGAAATTGCCCCAAGATGTAACAGGAAAAAATAACGCTACCTCTCTTTTTTGCGGTGATCGTCAGATTTTCCTCTAGGGACGTTAGGGACATATAGTCTTCCGGTAGGCTATTATGACCTTCATGGGAACATTAACCTACTGATTCCAAATCTTGATGCAACTTTGGCATCCTTGAGCATTTTGCGATCGAGAAAAGGGGGGCAAATTAACAGGTGTAAAGTTTGTAAATGTTTCATACGGGTTTGAAAGGCGCATAGACATGTTTCTCTGCTCCTAAGGACCAACAAGTATAGTTTGCTATATCTACCACCATTTGTATTTGTACAACAGGCCAAAACCTGTTCAAGGTCATCATGGAGGTAAATATTTCTAATGATCCGATTAGTTTCAAATTGTTTGTATGAGAATCTTACAACGGGTAATATACATTTACTTTATGTTAATTAGCTCAAAGCTATTTAGAAGATGCTTGAGTACTGATCTCCCATATACCATGCAGTGTGGGCCCTATCAGTAATTCCCCCTTAATTATACTCCAAAAGTCAAACAAAGTACCTTACATAACATGTATTTGACATTCAACAGCATGAAGAATTTGAATCCATTTTGAGAAAATGTTTGCATTCTAAATATCTTAGCCCAGGATGACCTCGAACCATTTCAAGCCCATTGTGTTAAAAGCAAATGTCCTAGGTATAGCAAACCAGGGTTCGGAAACTTCCGGAAGAAACCTATTTCTTCCTGGGAAAAAACTGGAAAAAAGGTGTTTCTTCCAGAAGAAATTGGAAGAAATAAAGGAATTCATGTATTATGAGTGCACAGGCTAAATTACACCGTATTCATCTGCTTTGAACTTCAAATCATCCAGGCTACTTTAACTTGATATGTCCAAAAATGAATTTGCAAGTTTATAGCATGTTATTTGTTCGCAATTTTCTTTTGTCTAGTAATAAAATTATGTGGATGATAACCTGTTTTCCAATCTTTCTATGTGTTCATCTTAAATCACAATGATATAAATTGCAGATTCGAACAATGAAAAAGCTTTAAAAATCTGTTTGGCCAATTTGTTAATTTTTAAAACAAAATCGTTAAAGTATCGTCTATTATTGTTTTATAATTATGTTGTGTATAATACAGATTTAACTTTGTATTGCTTAACAGTAAGAACCTAGGTTATTTTGAGGGATATAAGGGGTCAATGAATACTTAGCATCTCTGGAGTGAAAGTCTCCATACGTATGATACGTATTTGTTATTATTAATATAGGCCTCGTGGATAAATGTGAGTTTAATAATGCACTATGGTTATTTTAAATTATTTCAGTATATTTCAATCATTATAAAACCAAGAATATAAGTCATTTGGATTAAAATGTGACTTTTTCAGTTTCTTCCACTTTCACTGTAAGAAACTGGAAGAAACCTGTTTCTTCCAAGTGGAAAAAAATGTGTTTTATGCCACCTGTGGAAGAAACTGGTAAACCCTGTAGCAAACTATGACAATCGTAAGATGAATCGGCGATCCAGCTCTCCTAGGAGAATGAACAGCTGGTAATACTGCAGCTGATGAAGTTACAGGCTGTCCCAAAAATGGTTGCACGTGGGATAAAGGCATTTTGTAAGAAACTAAAGTACGCATGGGTCTTTGTTTGGTATGCTCTTAATTAAAGCCAACTAAATAAGCTTTATTTGCTGTTTATTTAATTTCAATCCAATATGTACAAAAGATATTATGCTTCATCAAAAAGGAGAGTGCAAATTCGGAGTGGTCCAATTTGCATGTAAGATTTTGGGAAAAAGAGTTTTGTAACATACTCAAAATTGAGCTATTGATTAAGTTATTGATTGGCTATTGAACCTACTGAAGACATTGATAATCCCTTTTGAACTTCATTATTGTCAATAAATGTGAACATTGTTTTTATAATCAGCAATACTTTGGTTTTTTTCCAAAATTAATCAGTCAGTTCACCTTAGTCTTTCAAATCACTCAAAATTACACAGAATGCTAGAACAATAACCAATTAAACAAACAAACATTTAAGACATTTCTTATTGAATTCGCCAGATTCTCTGATTCTGTATGACAGAACAAACAACAAACAACAAAACATGCAACAAACCCTAAAAAATACAGCAAGTAACATGCATGATCCCCCTGGCAAGATTGCAGTATCACAAGTTGTTAGTTGGCACAGTTGTCAGTTGTCAGGGCATCCAAATTCAATAATTGTTCACAATATGGAATAATATCTAGAAAAATGTCGCAAGTTCTGAAAATGAAACCTAACCAAGGGTAAAATGACTGCAGATGACCTTTGACCTTGGTATGTGACCTTTTGACTCAACAACCTATGCAGGAACACGTATTGCACCTTCTAACTCCAGTTAGGTTGTCATCGGACTTCAACTTTCAAAGACGACGAGCAGAAAAACAAAACTAACCAAACTGGAACATGACCGTAGATGAGCCTTTGACGCTTGGTCATGCTTTGACATTCCCAAAATCCCCAAACATATGAAGGAACCCCTATTGCACCTTCACCACCCAAGTCTGATATAAAATGATTGATGGATCCCATATTTATTGGTCCGAGCTTGAGTTGCAAAATATTGGGCGAGACGAAGTCGAGCCTAATATTTAAAACTCATAGCAAGACCAATAATTATTGGGCCAAAATCACATCCATTTTATCATTATTATGTTTGTTTTTTTAAAATAATTATGGAATTTGAAATCTGCTTTTTTATATAATAATTGTTTAAATTGGACTTAACCTTTTCGAAGGAGATGCAAAAACGAAAACCTAACAAACTGGAAACACACATCACATACCTACACATAGCGTCACATGCGCACGCCTCGCAAAATCCCACTCTGCTTTTCAAGCCAGAAGCCAGGGGATAAATCATAAAAAAGTAAAAAGGACCTCTGATAATAGGCCTCTAGTCCGGGTTGCCAGCCAGTTTCACTTAGAAAAATACTATATTTATGTTTTTTTTGTGGATTTGCTTCTTAGACCCACCCATTATCAGAACTCAACTGCTTACAGTCATCAGCATTGAGACAATTTTGAGATATTTCGTAAAAAACAAATGGCCGCCAAAATGCATATTTTTTAGCGAATTTTTACCAGAGGTTCTGTTTTGCTTGTAAAGCAGAGAAAAAAACAATATTTTTATGGTATTATATGGGATGATAAAAGACACAAGCTATATTTAACTGAGTTCAAAATGGCAGTAAAATATCAAGATTTGACCCTAAAAACAATGGCGCACCCAAAATACCGAATTTTTGGTTGAAATATCCAACAAGGTTTTGGTTTTGCATTAGTAAAAGCCTGGCAAATGTAACCTATGTTATGGTGCCCATGTCTATGATTACATTTTATTCATCACAGAATATATTTCCAGATGGAGGCGGACCAAATACATGGCTGCCAAGGCTCCAAAGCTTCGTTGTAAAATTTCACCGATGTTCTTTTTGACAGCCAGTGACGGATAAACAAATAATTAGTTCAGTTTGGCAAATGCGGCCAAAAGTATAGATTTCTTTTCCTTTAAATGGCTGTTAATATCAAATATCTAGATATCTAGTTCTGACCATTCATTGTCCTCGCAAAAATTTCAATGATATCCCTGTGAGAGGTAAAGGCTAGGGAACTCAATTCGAGGGTTGAGAATCGAAGGACGTAACTCAGCATTAAAAGAAATATTAAAGAATTTCTTAATCTGGCTGTAATACTGCTTTTGAGAAATTGATGTTTAATATTTTCTACTAAGTCAATTTATTTCATCACTTAACAAAATGTAAACAGCTAAAAAAGCTCATATATGGTACTGCAAGCAAAACCTTATAATAAACTTTAAAAAACAAAGACCCAATTTTGAATTATGAACATCAGAATTAAAGAAATTCTTTAATATTTCTTTTAGTGTTGAGTTACGTTCTTCTATTCTCAACCTCGAATGTCACTTTTTAAGGCATGATGCTGAATATTATTAATTTTATACACAATCACAATTACTAGTTTAAATCCATCCATAGTCATTCTCTTGCCAATCCTAATATTCTTTGGGATAGTTTGAAATTTTTACTTACTGGCTAATTGCATAGATATACCAGCAGAAGAAAATGAAAGGGCTAAGACAAATCTGATTCTTTTGGACAAGATTGAAAAGGTGATATCTCTGATATTGATGGGAATTAGGGACTCTAATCGCCAATCTTTGAGAACCTGGATCGATCAACTCCATTTCACTGGAAAATAAGATTAAATGATATTTAATTCAGGCCGCTGCTTTGGTTGTAAGATCTAGAATTAATGGGCCAACATGGTGAGAAGAGCTCCAGGTACTTTTGCAATAGAAGCGGTCTGTGAAAAGAAAGTATTGTAGTCTTGCTATGGATTATTGGTACTCTTCAGACTGATCAGGATACATTTTGAGGGAGCTGCATGCTTTTATGGTAACTTTTATTCTTCTGGTTCTAACTGCTGATTCAAACAATATCCCTCACTTTCTGAGGGGCAGCTCAAAGACACTTTGATAAGCCCATCTCAAAAGCAGAGCTATTGTCAAATCTTAAATCCATGCAAACCCATAAGTCCCTGGTCTGATGGCCCTACCTCTGAATTTTAACATTGTATTTTTTCAAACCATTTCTGACTCATATTTTTAGCCTCTTTGAATTATTCCGTGAACAGGGTATCTTGTCTCCATCCCAGAGAAACGGGATCATCACTTTGTTCCTTAAAAAGATCGGGATCCTCATTACGTTAAAATTATCGTCTTCTCATTTCCTTATAACTACGGATTACAAAATATTGCCAAACTCTGGCCAGTCGCTTAAACCAGCTCTTACCATCTCATTCATGAGATCAATGGTTTCATGAAGGTCATAATATTGGCTGTATAATATTCATAATATTATTGATCTGATTGAGTAATGCTTATCGTTATGATATTCCTGGGTCAATTGTTCTGTTAACATTTGAAAAGGCCTTTTGACAGTGTTGAACAGATTTTCTTATTTGAGGTTCTTTCTCGATTCAATCTGGGTTATAATTTTATTCAGTGGTAAGACTTTGTTTACATGGCAGGGAAGCTATGTTACTAATATGGGTTTCTTAGTAATCCTTATTGATATGTCTCGTGAAATTTTTCAAGGCTGTCCTATTTCCTCCTTTTTGTTCCTTTTTTGCGATTGAGATTCTTGCTATTCAATCCGTTGTAATGATGATATTAAAGGTATTAGTGGTGGAGGAATATGGAAAAAAAGATTAATTTACTGGCCGATGATACCACTTGTTTTTTTACAGGGCGATTTAGAATCCTTTCAATCCTTTTTAATCACGCTTGATAAGTTTGCCTCATTTTCGGGTGCAAATGTAATTGTCGAGTCCTGAAGGCTATTACATTGTGTAGTTTAAAGGGTCTAATTTTCCTTCGCTTTCAGGATGAAGGTCTTAAATGGAGGTCAATACTTTTAAGACTCTGGGTATTAATTTTTTCATCATGATTAATCTCTCTTTATGCGCTATTTTAGTACCTAAATTGAATCAAATTGAGCAGACTCTTATTGTTGGAACACAGAGAAATTTTGTCTATCTTGGGAAAGTCACTGTTATTAAATCCTTGTTGTTACCCAAGCTTCTTTTCTTTTTTCCTGTTCTTTTGCATTAATATTCCCAAGACTTTTTTTTCAAGAATTGAACCACCTTTTTAATAAATTCATTGTGGAATGGGGGGAATGATAGAGTCAAGAGGGACATTCTATGTAATGATTATGACCACGGGGGGTTTGAGAATGGTTGAGTCCTCTCCCTTTTTTCTCAGGCAGCAAAATTTGTTTGGGTTAAACTCCAGCTCCCTGCTTGATCCAGATTATTCTTGTTTTTTGGAAAAATTAGAGCTCTCTGTCATTGGAAATATTCCACACAGATGGACAATCTTGCTGAGGTCTGATGCTCTAAATGTGTTTTGAATACCCTTTCTAATTGTCAACTTGTTGCACTATTAAATTATGGTATTTGTACAGAGACACGATTAGGAAATTTAGGTTGGGTGCTTTTTTTCAAAAAGATAAATCCAAACCTGTCTTAAATTTTTCTTCCATGCTCGCCCCATCTCAACAGGCTGTGTGTGCTGTCATGTATTGAGTGTCATCCTCCCTCCGCATTTTCTGGGTCGTGGTCTGATCCTGTTGCCATTGTCTGACACAAGATTCTTGGCTTTATGCTCTCTGTTGAGATCTTGGCTAAACTTTCGCTTTCCCCCATTACATTGATATCTTGATGTAATAATTTAAGCTTGTGAGCAGAAGGGTTTGGTGGACCATATATGTATGTTTGGCTTCAACAATCAAACTAAGTCCAGGTAATAAAAAAAGAAAAAAGATATCAACACAAGTAATAAGTCGGCCGTCAAAATAGCATCTTTTGTGAATATTAACTGGTTTAAGTTTATTTTTCATCAGTATATGCAGTTCTCATGGTCTGTCATGTAATGTTGACATATCATGCAATGCTCCATCGTCATGTTTTTTTTAAATTTTTTTTTTGTTTTTTTTGTGCGAGTCCCTTATTAGAATCTTTCCCTGACCAGGTTTTCTTTTGAGGTGTGTTTCTTTGATATGTCTTCTTTCATCTGAACTGTTTCTTGACGCAGGTTTCTTTTGGTATGAGTCCTTTCATGAGATCTTTTCCCTGACCAGGTTGTTTTTTGTAAATGAGTCCTTAATGAGGAGCTCGAAGCGGCTTCCCTCCATTGTTTTATACGAAAATCACTATCAGGTGGAACATCATCTGAGTCCACCAGTACAATTTGGACACTGATCAATATCAATTGTAATACAACCGATTGTTGTTCGCTGTAAAGGACTTCAAACCATCATTGCACCCATGCTAATTGTCCAAAGAAACCTCATTGCCAACAATTTAGTGGATTTCTATATCACACCTCCCATAACTTATAGTACGCGGCAATTTGTTTGGGACCAATCAAAACAAGCCATCTCCGTCAACATTGCCGGTAATTCATAAAATGACATTCTTTTATTTCTTCTAGGGTCAATTAGCATTAACTTGTCATTGATATTGAGAATATGATAATGTTAAGGCTTAATCCTCTTAAATCATGTCATTTTTTCCCCTTTTCAAAAAAAAAAAAAAATCAGCAGAACCGAACCAGACCCCTGGCATGCCTTGTGTTTTTACAGGGGAAGTGCTCCCAGATCTAGGGCAACACAAATACCGCTAACCACATCATCCCTTTTTTGGCGGTGATTGTCAGAATGCTAGTCCCTTTTACTCTATGGACTAAAAGGTCCATGGCCCGAGCGCTAATAGCGCCTCGCGTCATCCCCAGGGACCCCAGATTTACCGGAAGTGGTCAAAATTTGGCATCAGAGAAAGCTTACTATTTTTCCTCATTTACCATGCGACATCTTAGAGGGCTAAAGGATGTTTGGTTGGATGTTATGAGCGAAAATTTGCCCCTTTTTTGGTCGACGCAATATTCTTTTACACAGTACTCTATGGGGATTGCAAAATGCCCGTTTTTAGCTCAACCAGCTCTCACATCAAAACTGGGTTGAATATCGGTGCAAAACTTTACGATAGGTTTTTGGGGTGGAAGTCATATCTACAAGATGAAAAACGATAGACTTAATCGGGCCATCCCGCCTTTAAGGGATTGAACAAGAGTACATATCCCATGTACCGTTTAATGTAATTTGAAGGCATATTCATATCATGTGGATAATATAGTTGAGATTAGCACCCAGGTGTCACTCCCACTTTGGAGTGATGCTTATGTAATCTGTTTAGACCCCCATTTTTCACAGCTGGTTGTCATCATACATCGACCTCATATTTTTTAAACTTGCACTTAGAGCCTTATATGTTTTTTTTTGCAAATTTTACCCACTGTCACCCGAGAACCCGCTATTTGATTAGTAGGCATGAATGTGGCCCACAATAAGACATCAGATGAGAAGGCGGAAAGTTGAAGGATAAAATGTTGGTCCCTGATGGCTGAAAATGTTATGATCTTGGGTCTCAACTGCAGGTCATGAGATCGTAGACACTGCCAGAGATGAGGGTCTATTATACTCGGAGTTTTTGGCATCAGTTGGTAAAGTAGTTCATGCGCCCCTTGATAGAACATGCGGTGGAAAAGTAGTATTTGCTCAAACTTCTTCTTGGCGTTTCAGTGGGTAAATACTGAAGGCTTTGAATACTCCTCCTCTGGCAATCCGCAATTATAATGCCTGCTCTATTTTGGATATCTTTGATATTTGTTGAATTCATCCGAAGGTTTGACAGTTACTGGAATTGGAGCTTGATTCCTAAAATTCAGGTTGGGAATGTAACATCATGTGAACACAAGCTGATCTATAAAAGGTAAAGATATTAAATAAGATTGCGGGGTGTACGTCTATCTATACTATGCGGCTCGCACAAGATGCTGTTCACAGATGTCAGTCGCCAAATGTCCCAAGCTCGTCATTAAGAGTTGGGGATGTCAGAATGATCCTGCTGGCTGTCTCGAGCAACATTCAATGTAGTTAAAGGGCGACGACCCCTGTTTGAGCATGGTAACCTCCAACATCGACATTGATCATAACAGTGACCCTGCGGCACATCGTGCTCGCAGTGGCAACATCAAATGAAATTGTAGAAAAAAAAAAGAAAAAAGATAATCTCCATAATCTGTGGTTTTCTTTGGTCGTGTGATCACGCCATGATATGTTTTGTACTCGCATAAGAGCCTGGTGTAGGTGTTCATCCAGTTCTCCTGTAGCTCTTGCTTCATGTCCAGGTCTCAATCCATATAAACAGGATCCTCTCTACACAGTCCTCTAAAGAACTTCAGCTTGTTTGAATTGGAGATGCAAATTACCATAAGTGGTGTAGTTTTATTGCAGGCATTCCAACTGGCCGTCCTTTGTGTGATCATGACAGAAAGTCTTTTTCTTGCTGTTTGGCAACATGGTACCAGTTGAAGTCCCTGATCTCTTTGTGTTGGGTACCGTCTGTATTGCAGGTTGAATGATTATCTTCCTTCCTTGATGGTAATATTCCGTCTTCTTTGCCTTTAGATGTATGCATTTAGATGCAATTCTCAGTGATGTTTAGTACATCTGGTGCCCCACATATCAGAGTCAGCTGTTAGAGCTAGATCATCGCGTAGTCAAGGGCTTGAATGCTGACTTTTGGTTGCGTCCAGACGTCTTTGGGTATATCTATGGTGTGTTATATTTTTGGTACAATGTCACCTTGAGTGTTGCTTTCCCTACGATAACGATAACTAGCCAAAAGTTAAAGACTATTAGTCATGATCATCAGGAGTATGTTGCTCCTGGTCTTCCAGTTCTATTTGTCCATACTTTTATTCTAGCCTCTGTCAGTGTGGTTGCTTGGTTGGTCCATAACACACGCTTGTGAATATCTGACGGTGGCCTTCGCACAAGATCACGACTTCACTGGTTGCTGCTGTTGGGTACATACATACTGACCTCGGCAGCTGACGATTCAGGTGTATCCCCATATATGCTTGTAATGTGAGGCAAATGGGTTGGCGTCCTCTCTATCTCAATATACAAGTTTGAATTTCTACTTATTCTCCTAAGTTATTCTATTTGTTATAATTGACCCGGGGGGCCACTGCATACATTCCATGTAGTCAGCCTCACGCAGGACCTTTTCCAGATCTGACCCTACACGGCGATATTCCTTCCTTCAATCAGACTACCCTTATCACGGTAAACCAAAAATCAATACCCTTAAGCGGCACTCGCACATTTTCATAAAATATGAAATTCCCTTCATTGCTTGCAAATGATAGTCTAGGCCATTGGGAAGAATAGAGATGTTTCTGTTTAATTACGCACCCAAAATAAGTCCGGATATTTTTCAAAAATTATTTTAAAATTATCCAAATTGAAGGAACTTTAAAAAATTAAAAAATTAAATTTTAATGTCATTTTCATGTTTATTTCTCGGATAGCATGAAAACAGAAACGATCAAGCGGGTGCCGTCTTCGCGGTAAAGTTTTGAATCGTACGGACCCGAGTACGGGGAAAAGACCAAAGCGCAAGTTGGTGTAATCTGTTGTTTGTTTTGCGTACCATTTTTTCCTGATATAACGACCGCCGATTTTTTAATTTATTGGAGTTGGCACACTGCCGTCGATTCATGCGTATAAAGTTAGGAAATTGCACGTTGGAGGCATCATTTCTCAAAGATAAGGCGCAACCCCCTGCACTGAAACCTCAGTCTCTCTGATTCCTTGAACGTATGGTGTACCATCGACGCCAAAAAAAATAGAATGAAAAATGAAAAAAAAAAAAATAAAAAATGAATTAAAAATTGTTTTTTTTTTTTAATTTGAATTTTTTTCTTTTTCCACTTTGAATTTTTTTTTTTTTAAATGTTTTTTTTTCGATTTTTTTATTTTTTTAAATTTTTTTGTTTAGATTGTTTTTTTTAGAACCTTTTTTTTTTATAATTTTTTGTCCGCAAGATTTTTTTTTGTTCTTTTGTTGGATTTTTTTTGTTGTTTCAACTTGGATTTATTTTTGTTTTTTGGCGTCGCTGGGACGATAAAAACAAATTGGAAGGGAAAAATAAAATTTTTCGCTATATAAATGGCGGGATACAATGCCCGGGAACCAGCCACGGAGGAGAGTTACTGGCCGTAGACGAGTCTCTTTTTTGTTCTGCTTTTGATTTGCCGTGTTGCCATGCATTACTGTCGCATTAGACTAACCCACACAAATTGGCCGATCTAAGTTTCCTTGCAGAAGTGGGGCTCCTGAAAGCAGATCAGACACTACACAGGCAATAGAACCTGTCTGGGATCTGCCCTTGGGCAACAATGCACAGACAAGAACCTTGCTGAAAGTGAAGCAGCCATACGTTGAACCTGTAAGCTACAAATCTCTCCTGCTGGATCATATTTGAGATGCTTTGTGTTTGGACGATAAGAACGAACTGTTTGTTTGTGGATTGGGCTTAGGAACCGGGGGCTTAGTAGCCCCCAATGAGTTTTGAATTGCGGGGGGGGGGGGGGGGGGGGGGGGTGTTCTAATCTCCTTGAGCACCCCCCCCCCCAATAATTTTACCACTTTTGTCCAAACATTCAATTCCAAAGCTTTCCCCCTCAAGCACCCGCCTTGTTCAGCGCTCCGTCCTCCTTCGCAGAAACCAATGTTTGATCACAGAAAAGTCAAGCTTTTTGTGAATGTCTTGTTTGGCCACCCGTGATGTTATTGTCCCCTAACTCACTAAAAAAAACCCGAGGTATGAATGTGGCCAGGTAGTGTCGGTCATGAGTGGCGTGCTCCTGATGTCGCACTGCACAAGTATCATTACACTGGATCAATAAAACCAGGTAGTGGTCAAGAAGCCAATTTTCCGGCCCCTGCCCCGCTAATGGTCTAAAATGTTATAACACCCTAATATACGTCCCCCTTTCTTTCTTTTCTTTTTTATATTCGAGAACAACAGAATTCAGGCGGGCCAATTCCTTTAATTTCCCGAAAAACAAAATCAAATCCCAACAGGGACACTTAAATGGGAATATTTTGAGCTAATTAATATGTATTTAACTCCATTTTGTCAATGTACTCCTAAAGCACTTTAAATAATTGAGCCCCAGATAATATATCTGACCATATCTAGACAAATCATTCTCATAGTACATTTGATGTCTAATATGTCGTTATAATGGCAAGGTGGTTAATCAACCCAGGATTTAGGAAGATGTTGGCTTGGCTGCATCAGGCAGCATAAGAGATTTTCAATCACAAATCCTGGCATATTGATAGATTAGTTATACTAATTTCATAGGCCCTCTACGGGGAAATATCTTTATAAAAAACCTTTTCTTGTGTAGTTACTACTTGTCCGCTAAAGGTTTTTTCTCCTACATTCATGTCCTTCTTCAAATAAGTCCAACATATAGCCCGTATTCCAGAAAACTTGCTTACTAAACTCGATTTGAGCTTAAAATCGCCGTATTTAAAATTGCTTTAGGCAAAACTCGTTTACTATTTTTAACCATTGCTGCTTAAACAGAAGCTTCAAAAACGAGTAACATCGGCGTTATTTAAGACGCTAACTTGGGTGTATGAAAGGCCCTATTGTTTTTAATGGTTGAGCCACAAAGTTATCATGGCCTTCCGTAGCGTTTACGGTGATACACCAAATGGGCGAGATATGATATGCACAGATTGCTTTTGTCAATTTGACAGTGCAATGGGCCGTGCACTCGACGGAAACACACACTAAAAAACTCTTCTTAAACTAGTAAGCGACCCCGTACCGCAGTTTAAATCTGATGCTTTTGGCTGCAGTAAAATTGCTTTACCTTAATTACTTTTAAAATCTTCTGGAATTAGCGTTTACTTAAGCGATACGGTTATCTCATATAAAACTTCGCTTAGCTAAAATCCAGCTAAAACCACACCTGTTTGGAATACGGCCATTTTTTTTAATATGACTCATAGGACGTCATAATTGGAGATAATAGATGTCGTATATGAAAGTAATATAATACACATGTTATTACTCTAAAATATAAGAATGATATAGCAAATATTTTCAGTATTTGTTATAGTAGCAGTCATATTAACTAAGTACCCTTTTGGTATTTATACACGAAGGATAACAGGGGTTAATCATCACTCTCTTCGTCTAATTCCATTTCGTCAGATAACCCTTGTCTAAACCCGTTTCGTCTAAAATCAAATGGTCTCATGCCACTTGGGCTAATTATCCTTCAGCCTATTGTCAACTTAATCTAATAACCAGATGGCCTAATTGCCATTTTGTCTAAAACCATTTCGGCTAATTCCATGGTCTCAGTTTCCACTTCGTTCCACTTCGTCTAATATCATTTGTCTAATACCAGTTGGTATAATTAACCTTTAGTCTAACACATTTGTCTAAATCCAATTCGTCTCAATGACAGTTGGTCTAATATCCAGTTAGTCTAAACCCATTTTGTCTAAACCATTTCGTCTAAGTGATGAGTTGGTCTAATTACTCATTTAGTCTAAGCCCATTGTGTCTAACCCATTTCGTTCGTCTATGGACCAGTGGGTCTAATAACCAGTTAGTCTAACATTCAATTTTTGCCTAAACCCATTTCGTCTAATGATCAGATGATCTAATAACCATGTTAGTCTACGCCACAAAAGAAAGAATATATGGCCTTATATCAAACATATTGTTTTTATTGCATTTTGAACCCATTTGTTTTAAAAAAAAAAAAAATTTCTCATCCTTTCCTTGGAGTGTTTTTTTTTAAAGAGTTTCCACTTGATAAAAATCTAAAATAATAATAATGATAATAATAATAATGAATGCGTCCAAAAACACAATTTTAAAGCAGTGCGCGTAGGTCCTTCTCTGAACAAATTTGTTGTTTGATTGTTGTGGTTGTTGTTTTGTTTTGTGTTTTTCTTGCCTATAATGCGCACAGCCTGATATTTGGGACCCGAACGAGATGTACTACGGGGTATCCGTAAAAAAGGTCTATTTTTTCGAGATTCGACCCACCCAAAACATATTTTTTCAGCCATGATCAACCGAAAGGAGCAGCTCTTTCTGATCAGCTAGGCCAGTTGGCTGGCTGAAGCTGAAGTTAACCCCATTCACCAACCACGAAGGTATTGATCATTTTTTGGCCATCGTGGTGTATTTGTGGTTTTCTCATCTGTGTTGTTTTTGTTCGTACCTGCCTGCGCTGCTTCCCTCGTTTTTGTTTTTTTCCCTTTGCATTAGGACCCCAATGGATTAAGCTTTTTTTAAAGGCTTTTTGGGCTATTCTTGGTACTCATTGGGTTAGTATTCATATCCAAGCTTGCAATAATTTTCCTTGGTACCTGCATAACAGAGGTTTATTTTTAATTTAATTTTTATGGTTAATTTTTGATTTTTTTCACTTTTATGCATGGGCTGAGTTGTTTTGAGTACTGAATAAAAATTAAATGAAAGGATAGGCTATCAGATTGAATTATTTGTAATAATTTTGTTTTCTTTTATCATTTTAGCTTAGAAAAAGATGTGTTAAAGAAGAAAAAAGTCTTCAATATTAGTTCTAATCATTTTGGCCAACATATGCTAGTCGATCGCGAATGCTGTGTTATATGCTATTTATTTAGATAAGAAAAGAACTCGACGAAAGAAAGAACTGAATCACCACAAACAAAATAGATTTAACAGACACAGGACAAACAATGTTCTGTGGTTAAAACAGAATATTTGACAAGCATAAAATTATGAAAGGTCAACTTCATTTCAACATATCACAAATTATGTTTGAAATGTCTGAATGGGCAATGTTTAAGGAAATTGTCAAGAGTTTTGTCCACCTCCAGTTGACTTCATTCATAAAAAATATCTGAATAAATCACGAATTCCTGAAAAAATAATACAATTTGATGGAAAATTAACACAATAGAGGATTTTAATTTTTGCTTGTTGACATACGAAAGAAAAAGAAAACGGTGCGGATTGTTCGCCAGGCGTCATTTGATCAAGCGCCCAATTTTGCTTCCCTCGTGACGTCAAGTGATGACCAAACATGTGTTGACTCGATTGTCACATTGCTGACACTGTAATTATTGAGGATTAATGAAGTAATAATAAAAATTTGAAAACATAAGTACAGAATGGACATATGTTGTTTTCATTTCGTGGGGTTTTAATTATTATTATAATAAAAAACACACGATCGAAGTTTTATAGGGGAAAGTGGCAACACTGCGATATGATGGTCACAACGACGTCAATTATGGATGGTCAATACTTTGACGTCACCATTGCCTGCGATGGGGATTTGTCGGAATCGTTTTCGTTAGGAAAGCTATTGGGCGGAAAATTTTAAAAGGGCAAAAATACTCAACAAATGTGGATTAATTTTCAACTATTTGATGTATATGTAATTCTACGTACTTAAGCTTTCCATCCATACCAAATTTCCAAAATATTCAGAATCATGACATATTCCTTTAAGGAAAGCTATGTTAACACTAAAAGGTCTGAAAATTCGGAAATAATAATTGTGCAACAAAACATGTCATTTCGTGGTTGTTTATTTATAGTGTAATATAGTGACCCTTGTTATACATGCATAGAACAAAATGAGGAGTAGACGAAATGGCATTAGACGAACTGGGCCATTAGTCGAAAAATGGTTTTAGATAATCTGGTCATTAGACCACGTGGTCAGTAGACGAAATAACATTAGACGAAATGTTTAGACAATCTGTGATTAGACCAAATGGGCCAGTAGACGAAATGGCATTAGACGAATGGTTTTTAGACAATCTGGTTGATTAGAACCAATGGGCATAAACGAAATGGCATTAGACGAACTGGTTTTTAGACAATCTGATGAATATACCAAAGGGTAGTAGACGAAATGGCATTAAGACGCAATGGGTTGTATCCCACGTAGTGATTATACCAACTTGGCATTTATGCTAATGGGTATTAGCCGATGTGGTGATAGACGCATAGGATTTTATCCTAAATGTTTAATAACAAAGTGAAATTAGAGCATGTGGGTATTAGACTATATGTGATTTAGTACCAAATGGAATTAGACTATCTTGATATTAGACGACATTATTAGACGAAGTGGCAATTCCCCTAAGCAGGTGGTACCCCCCCCACACCCACAACACACCTTCCGACTTTGGACGAATTTCCGCGGAACCCCTAAGTGGTAAACTCCATTTTTGCGCTAAAATTACCGCAAAGGAATAGCTTTAAATTTACTAAAAACCTATAGATCATAATATTATCTCCTTTCCGACTTTGCAAATGGGGGGGGCAAAGGGGTTCTGATGCATTTTCTGAGGGGAAAAATTTGGGTCTTATTCCATCATACCCTGGCTACGGTCCCAGTTGTGATTGGGGCTGACGGTTAGGAGGGGGCAAGTTTTCTGAAGCAGGGGAGCACTCGCCCTTGCCACTGCTCCTGTTATACCAAGTATACCACCCTTTCCCTAGACAATCCCTGTAACGAAATTATAGCAACGGGGTAAAACAGGAGTAGGATCAACAATACAAGTTTTGTAATTAAATACCCGTCTAGAAAAAGGAATTTCTTGTGGGGAAAAGCAAGATCGTGGTTTAGAGCAGTTGGGGGGTGGGTGGGGGTAAGAAGTAAAGAAAGGAGTGAGCGGGTGATATAAAATGAACCACTCGTAACAGAAACTATGAGAATAAGAATGGGCCTTTTTCAGTAAGCTAGGGTAAATTGTGACTTCCTTATTTAAGAGGCTTCAAACAAGATAATTGCCGCTTCCAGTCCATTCGCCCAATCCACAACAGCAAAATGACACATTTTGTTGAAACGCGTCTACCCTTAAACGCTTATTTTGCAGAGTGAGGAAAAGATAACCCTTTTTTGCTTGATTTTTGTGGACCCTTTTTCGCTGTCTGTGCGGTCTGCGCCGCGGTGTGAAAAACCTACCCTTTCCCGCATTTTTCTGCTCGCGACTAACAACAGGGTTAGTTATAGTTGGCCCCCCCCCCCGGGATATTGATGTAATATCATAGAGTTTTTTTTTCACATTAGAATTTTAGCTATTGCTTTTTATCTGTCATTGAATAATAGTATATTGCTCTTTTTTCTTTGTTGGCGTCTAGAGGCCTCTGCATTAGGCGCTATAATCAAACTGTTATTATTCTATTATCTTGCCATCTGCCTGCCAAATCTAATTACCGATCTCCGTAAGCTTTAGCACCTTTTTTTTATTAACGTGGTCCCCTTGTTAAACCTGGTTTAACATTGCCCCCTTGTGTTGTTACTTTGATGAAGTAAGACGCCATCTTTATTAAATACTAAATGTACAAATATAAGAAAAAATTTGAGGAACCCCCAGGTCTACTAGAACTACTTTTTGTAATAGATCTTTGGCATAACAAACAATATTTGTAAGACCAATCGATCATTTAAAAAAAGGTGATCATTTTTCATTAAATTGGGTACTTTGGCGGCCATTTTGTTTGTCCCCTAAATATCTTAAAATGCTCAAATGCTGATAGACTCAGAGTTTGATTCTTCCAAACGAGATGGTCTAAAGCATAGAATCTGTTGGAAAAAACTATAGTACAGTTTCTAAGTTAGAGAAAAAATCATGGAAATGCCCGGACTCTATCTTGACTATGAAAGCAGCAGATTGGAAATAATTAAGAAAGACACAGTTGCAACAGGCCAAACGGGGGATTGAGAGGAACTGAAAAACTTTTAAAAAGGAAGAAACCAGTATATTCAAGATACGAATCTCCCATTCAATTACGTGTTGTAGCATGTGTCCCCGTAAGGAGAGTAATGACTAAAAGAACCGATTTGGCCTTATTAGGAGCTGCTTTTTGGTCGTATAGCTTGTAGGGTATGGTTAGACACTCATACTGTTACGAGATGCCAAATCTGATTTTTGATTTTTTTTCTATTTTCCTGATTTAGCAAATCACTGATATTGCCTTAAATAACATTTCCACTGTGACACGATAGAACGTTCTGGTACTTCATACATTTTTGGTAATGAACATTACATGAATATAAAATTCAGTCAATCAGGTGGATTCTCATCCATGATGTCATTGGATAATTTTACCTTCAAGTAACCTTTTTTTTCAGAATATTCATCTTCACATCGGATGTTTATAGGTAATATTCCCCTTATCCACCAAATTTAAAGGGGCAAACATTGATCAATGAAAGCTGCTTAACATTAAAATCACCACTGTATCATACCAAAGCAAATGTTCCCTTGCGCAATAAATATCCAAAAAGGGAACTAGGGCAGCAATGAATTAATGCGATCCTTACAAGCACACTGCCAGATTTTGCAGGTTTCTTGCTCCGAGCACAGTTGACAAGGAGGCATTCATTATTTTCATACATAATTTTAATTGTGCTATTCCATTTGAAAACCCACTCCACCTTTGCAATTGTGCCAATTTCAAATAGACTACACCCATATAAATACATTTATGGTGGGTTCATACTTCATAAGGGCAAGTCTGCAGACGCTAAGCCTTTCGAACATGCTTTATGAAGTGGGATGCATAAACAACGCGTTGGCAATAAAAGCAGTTCGAAGGCTATCGTCTGCCCGTGAAGTCTGAACCCCCTTAACTCTCAAATCAGAGGTCACATGCTCTTTCCCTAGAACATCATTACAACCTAACCCCAACCAAATTTTTTAATTCAAAAACTTAATCAAACATTTCTGCTCATGTCTTTCTAAATAACCTAACCAATGTTTAACTCTAGTATCTGTCACAAAAGAACCGACCCGTCTCTCTCGACTGCGTATCCGCTCGCGATCTCTAAAGAGCGGGCTCTTACTATCTATGCCTTTCTAACGCGCAATCAGCCATCCCTAAACGCGCTGTTGTTTATGGCTATGACCTGATTCACAAAGCCAATCGGACCTGCACTTCTGTGTTTAAGCACGATACGCCCCATTTTGATTAGCGAGGGCCGTTCTTTTCTGACAGCTACTATATATACCTCCCGTATAAATAAAATCTTCCCTAGTAACATAAATACACCTGTAATAAACCACCTTACATGTGCAGTCCATGGTGGTCGCAAAAAGTTTTGGCTATCCTGAAGATTGATAATTATACAATTTAACATGTCCCTGGTATATGCAGTACAAGCTGCTTTCAATACTTTCATAAAACTTTCTAACAGATGGGAAGTTCAGATTTGAGAAGATCACAACAGATTCAAGAGTTTGCTGTAATTGGCCCCAGTATGAAAGAGAATGTGTGTGGAAAATATTCCTCTTTGTCAACCTTTTATATTGAACATTCTTATAGGTGTTACATATTATTTCCAAATGCTCTGCTCTATATGCCTTGCCAGTGTGCTCATCACTGTGCTTGCTACCCCTGAACCTCACCAAGTGTCTAACCAGCACCAAATTCCAAGCATGTTCTCAAAACTATTGTTCCAGTTGGTGATACCAATATGGAACCGATATTTGGGCATTAAAGAACTACATCCCAAACAAATAACTCAAACAGTATATTTTGTACATCAGTCCCATCACATCAGTTGAAACGTTCTTCCAAGTGCCAGAATCGTCCTGTGGTATTATCAATTCACATTATAATATGGAGAAATTTACTAAGTAAAAATGACAACCTTAAGAGTGATTCATTCATGTACATCAGCAATCAGTAAATGTGACCCACTTTTACCAACCCAGGAACAAGTCACAGTTACAAACACCCCTATTTGCAAAAAAAAAAGTTTTGAATACCAGTTAATCATTTTTTTAAAAATATTAAAAAAACATTTAATGATACTGATTCAAAATATGCTTTTTATTTTGCATAGGGTTGGTTCCCTTTCATAGGGAGGGGTATAATGTCCCCGTCCCCATAAAGTCCTACAGGGAATTGTGTACCCCTTCCATAAAAAAAGGAGATGCCGAAAGTGCAAAAGCATTTCATATTTGGATTCAGTATCATTAAACATTAAAAAAAAAAAATTTTACAAACAAATCTGGGTATTGCAACGGTTGACCTTTCTTGAATAAACAAATGACCTTTAGCCTATTTTCCCAAATATCTTGGAAGGGAAGCACCACACACGTGTGACCCAATTGACTTTTTTACTCCTGCTTACCTAAGGAATAATTTGAGCTATATTATATTAGATTTAGAGCAGTTCAAACATTTGACCCCCATAGTAACATTACCCCTCTCCTGGGGCTACACGCAACAACGGGTCCCCGGCAGACTTTCATATTTGCAAAAGTTATATTTTTCTCTAAATTTTCCCGTGTTCATATATTGGTATCTCGTTCGTCTAACCAAAACCTTCTGGGCTGATGCTCTAAATCTTTTTAGATGCATGGTTTCTCCCATCGATTGATTTTCGCATAATTATTGCAGAAAAATCGGTCGATCGGACAATGGAACACTGGGGAAATGCAACATTGATAACATAACGCACAGATTTGTAGGTGCGTGTGCTTGTGCAGTAACAGCGACGACGCGCAGCTGGTTGCGCAACAAGAAGGATGGCGCGCGAGGTGTGAGAGAAATCGGTTACACTGCTGGCCTATTCAATAACATGCGCGATTCCCCTCTTGGTTTATTATTCCAGCTCTGTGATCATGACCCATCACCTGACCCATGGTTTAGGGGTCAAAGGTCAAAATACTTCAAATTACGTTACACTTCAAATCACTACTCCTTTTACAGATTACATAGTATGATCACGTGACTCATGTATGTGGCGTAGTTTGCCATTCCCTACAAAAGTTACTTAATGAAATTTTGGTCAAAGGTCATTGGGGTCACAGGAGTCCAAGACCTGATTTTCACTAAAAATGCTACATCTACAAATTCCGGTCTGAGTACTCTCGACTGTGTTCAGATCTGTATACAGATCTAGTTCTGACTGGCTCTGATCAAATGACGAATAAGTCGCTGTGACTTGTTCCTGGGTTTGTGAAAGTGGGTCACAAATAAGTCTGTGTACGGCTCATTGCTTTCAAATCCCATTGAAAATTGAAATCCATCGAAGTATGTTTCATACATTGTTCAGTTATGTGCGGGGCTAACATTTGGGTTAAAAGGGCCTTTATAGAGGGAGTTTCCGTAACCTGACACTTTTTCTGACACACTTATGAATTTGGAAACCTTAACGGAATAAACCTGTGCTTTATTCTGTGAAGGGTGTCCAAATTCATAAGTGTGTCAGCAAAAAGTGTGTCAGATGGGTCAGGTTATGGAAACTCCCCTTTATAGATGACCGCGTATGTTGAGGTTGCATGTGTGATGCTACCCAAGACTCATTGTGTCCATTGAAATTCATCAAAGTATGTTAAAAGGGGCTTGTTCTGATTTATGTCTATTGGTGTTCTCTACTTGATATGAGAGCCTGGCACTTGCACATACACCCCATCAAGTATCGTGGGAAACAAACTTGCGGTATTTATGGTAGAAGCAATAATGCATATTGCAAGCCCTATTCAATACTGTGCTAATTATTAATGGTTAACCAATAAAACGGTGTTTTTTTTGTTTATATCTTGGGATTTAAATGGATTTCAGGACGACAATGAGAAAAGTACGGCCTTTCATCCAGGCTTCGAATTACAACTTTAGAATTACATGCACTGGTGCATGTTACTTCAAAAATTTACATGCACATTGTGAAAGTTACATGCACAGGCTAATTGTAAACATTGGTGTTACTACTAGCCTTTATTCATAGCAAACTCTGGTACGTTTAGACTATTGACAGTTGGCTCAAATTTTGTCATTCCAGCATGACTTTCTATGAAATAAGCTAAAAATACATATATTTTGGATTCACAAAGTTTAAATTTACATGCACATGTGCATGCAGGATACAAACGTTACATGCACAGAAAGAAAGTTAGATGCACCTGTGCATGTGTGCACCTGGGTAATTCGAAGCCTGCTTTCATCTGATATCAAAATCGATACTACTTCCAGGTAAATCATGGGGTCCCAAACACGATCGAACACGCACCTTTAATACTCAATGGACCACTCTAAAGGGTTAAACAATTTCACCATACCATTATTTTTGGAATTTTAGCAATGGCTTATAATATTTTATCAGTCTTATAAACTATCAATATATTGATGTACATACACACAGTGCTTTTTTCATAGTCCCATCCAAACTCATTCGGTGGGACAAAGATGGAAATCTTATTGCACAGGCTTGATTTCACATTATGATATCAACTTCTCTCAAATGGCTTTCAAAACATTTGACCACCCAGTTAATTTTAGTTCAATTCAGTTGGTTTGATATAGAAATTCAAACCCCTTTCTACCTGCTTTCTAGTTGAATTTAGATTTGGGTAATGACGTCTTGAACACTTCCCCCATTCCTTTAGTACATTGAGTGCACATTGTTAATCAACAACGAACCCACAGTTGCTGAATCTGCATGCACGGCGCACTATTAATGACCTTTAGATTTAGATCCATATGTACCCCCTTTTAAAACTCGACAGGAAACAAATAATTTTTATCTATGGCCTAACACAAACAAATACCCTAAGGCCAAAATTATAAAAGAGTTTGTTACATGTATAGAACATTGAAGGGGTATATAGGGACTCTTGCCCAAATGTCTTGATTGACAAGGATACAACTCCATCCTAACTGCTTGTTATTCGGGAGTTGGGCAAGTAAATTGTGTCCTGTTGAATCGCTAAATGTAAAAGCTATGCTAAAGGCTCTATCAGTGATTTGCTCAATCAGAAAATAGAAAAAATAAAAAAATCAGATTTTTGCATGTTTGTAACAAATGTAAGTATCCTAACATACCCCTATAAGTGATAAGCCCAAAAGCAACCCAATAAGGACAAAATTGGATATTTTAGTCATTACTGTCCGTACGGACCTTTACTTTAACATGTAATTGAATGGAAATTCCCATCTTTGAACATTGCTGTTTTCTACTTTTTCTGTCAATTTTTCAGTTGGAAAAAATAACTTATGTGAATTCTACAGACTTAACCTTCACATTTAAGCAACTCTTGTCAATTTCAAATATTTTTACTCTTTTGGTCGAATCACTGATAGTGTCTTTAACTTGATCATCTCCCAAATTAGCAGCCATAGATTACACACATGTATAACATTATATATACATTTCCTTAATAAACAATTGAAAGCATTTCATATTATTCTCTCGAGCTACATATTAAAGTACATTGTTCAAGTAATTTTACAATTCATCTTTTATATACATGTGTGCATTGTATTGCATTTTAGAATAAGGGTGATAATTATATAATTACAGGCTCTTCTGAAGCCTTTAATGTACTGTTGTAGGACTATATCTGGTTATGAATTTTGTTTGTACCACCACCCAATGAATTTGGTAGTCTCAACGGAATAAACTGCATGTTAAAGGCTGTGGTGGCAGAATACTGAATTCATCCCCAATATCTGAGAGATGTAAACACAGTTCTAAAAACGGGGGGTTGGGGGGGGGGTAGGACACGACTTGCTTGATTTGAGCATTGGGGATTTCCAAACGGTAATTTGTGGAACTGTTACGTGCATTTACTATGGCATGCTCTGTCTCAGATATATTACAAAATCTCTTAAACCTTATTTTGATACATCTTAGTAATATCATGATAATTTTGGAATAAATTATTGCCTTCAAAATCCGTCGGGGTTAGCGGATTAACCCCGCTGCAAAATAACGGTCATTTAGATTTAAATATTCATGAACTGGCCTAGTCTTTAGTCAAGTCTGTGTGTAACCGTTTGATATGTGTAAAGGCGCCCTCCTACCATGAAGTCTTTGAAAAAGACTAGCTCCCAGAAGTTGATGGCGTTTTGAATTCGCTGTTGCTGTTAGGTTGGCATGTCCAACCCCCCCTGACAAACAGTGTCTGTTAATGTAGGTTATAAATAAAATGGCAATCATCAGCAGTAAACTCTTGTCAAAGAAATCCAAGGATCTAAGCCAATTGGCCCTTCTTCCTGTATTTTTGTTGGAACTACAGTGAATTTCCTATCATGCTTCTTTTGAATGCGTAACCCTAGAGTTGTTACCATCTTTCAAAATAAATAGAAAATAATAATGCACAGATACAAGGGTATAAAAATATCTGTGACAGCTGGTGATTTAATTGACAGTATACATTTAATTTCACACAATACAAATATACATAAATATTTAATATATCTTGCAGATCTACTGCAGTGTTGTGGGGTAACCATCTCAACTGCTATCGAGCATGCATGACCTTGCAAGAGACCATGCCAAGGCAGAACCACTAACCAGGCTAGGCTAGGCTATAAGATTTATTTCAGGTGGGAGATTATTTCAAAATTATTTCTTCCGCCCATCTGAAAGACATTTATGCACTAGCAGAACTTGTACCTTTCAAAATGATTGGCCATATCGGGCAAATCCTTATTTCATTGCCAAGTTTAGAATATATGCAATGTAATGCCCATGATATACTTGCCGTCGCTGCGTGCGACTATAAAATCGCTAGTGAAAAAATGCTCACAGCGTTTTGTCACTCGCTTCCAGCGTTAATATCGCTGGGAGCGATTGAGTTGAATTCAAGTCAACTGGCTTGCGTCAAGTCGCTTGGGCTGCTAGCGACTTGCCGATCGGCAGTCGCTTTTCCAATCGGTGACGGAAGTGATGTCATAAAAAACGCTACGCTCCTTGCGATTGCTTTCTTTATCATGGGCATAATTTCCATTTAGTAATACAAGTCTTGATGCACGCCCGCATGTGCTAAAGGTATTATGCAATTCACATAGCCAAGTACGGGTTTGCTGGTGGCATAATTACGGTCTTTTAATTAAAATAATCAAAATATGAAGAAAACAGTGATAAATAATGATAAAATGATGAAATTAAGAATGAGATAAAAAAGATAGGATTTGCTTTTTGCAGATTCAATACTGTGTCATAATTGAATGAGCAGTTTACTATTTGTATTGACATGCCCATCCAATACTGTACATAGTGAATTGACAAAACCTAAAAATTCTTGTCTATAATCCTCTAAATCAAAGAAATGAAGTATTTCATTGCCTAAACTTACATAAATTAAGAGTTCTTGATTTTGTCAGGTACCTCACAATCAAAACACTTTTAGCAGATGATATTGTCATGCTTTGGCCCAATTTACATGCACTCTTTTCTATGTAAAGGTGTATGTTCCGAATGCCAGGACCGGATACCCGATTTAACCGAAGTACTGTAGTTAGGATTTTGATATCATATGAAAGTTCCCATTTTTCTCATTATCAAAAGTCCAAGCTATTCTAGAGAATGAGGGGAGAAAAATACCATTTTTATGGTTACCTTTATCTTTGTAATTTACAAAGCACTATGACATGCTTTATTACTTGTAATAACACAACCACAGTAATGTTAGATGTTAATGTTTGTGGTTGGCATATTTGAGTGTCAAGGTTCGTTCATACCTCGCTGCACTATGCAGTGCAGTGCCGATATATCGATCACTTGCTGCAGCAACTCAACGTAACCTGCTGCAGCTGCAGTTAAAATGAATTTAACTCCGTTGCAGCACCGCAATGCAGTACACTGGATAGAGATCGTAATTCGAGCACTGCAACTTACCGCAACGCACGTTGCAGTGTAGTATGAACGAACCTTTAGGCTTGTGTACTGAGTAGAAACTAGAAAGCACAATATGAAAAAAAATGGAACATGCACCTTCAAAACATGGCACACAACTGCTTTATAGGCACTGTAGGTTTATAGCACCCTTTATATTTCATTTGATATACTAAGTAGTTGCTGACTGCCATGAAGTTTGAAGCAGTAGTGCAGGGGTTCTCAATTATATTAGCTGAAGGGCCAGAGAATGCCAAACATGTTTGAAAGTGCCCTACTTGAGGGCCAAATAAACCTGAAATTCTTATGTTTCCCTTTATATTTTAGAGCAAGTCGGGGGGTCAAAAATCAATGGTTGGCGGCCCGGATTTGGCCCGCCGGCCGCCTATTGAGAACCCCTACAGTGTAGGCGGTGGGGGGGATGGAGGTTGTCACCTCAGAGAGCTTTGACCGGGAAGAAAAAGCTTGAAAATCATGCTAAATCGGCTTTTTTTCCCTGCTTACCAGGAAGTTTTCAGCTATTTTCAGCTCCAATCAGGAAAATCTGCATGAAAATCACCTCAAACTGGGAATATCTGCCTCAAAACACAAATTTTCCCCCTCAGACAAGTGACCCCTATTATGCCCCTGGGTTGAAGTACTTCAACCAGTGATGAACAATACTAAAAATATGAAATATTGTCCTTACACACGTTTCAGTCACTGATCACAAATTTTTAGAAGGTGTCCTTAAGGTAGGGTCATCGGATAAAATGGTCTTACAGAAAAATGACCATAAAATCAAATCCCCTAAATCAATTTAAGTCCAAACTTGACTATGGTAAGGATTGAACTTTCCTCCACATATTTTTGCAGTTTCGAAACAGTGCGATTTGTTTCAGTGTTTTTATTTATTTTTTAAAAATTCCCTAATTTTTTCATTAATTTTTCCAGCCCAAATGGAAGGCACTTTTAAGCTGAAACTCCAGGGGTATGTGTATAAACAAAATACCTAAAATCTCATGTTGGCTTTTTTAAATCAAAAGTTTAAGGGAAAATTAAAAACACCTGTTATTTCAAATAGAAACACTCAATCTGCAAAATCTAACGTGAGAATTTTATAAATATGATTTCCTTTCATATTACACCTTATTCATCACCAAGGGAGTTGTAGTTCCTTTTAGGAAAAATTATGAAATGTGGAAACTTCAGTACTTCTAGAAATACTCTGCAAAAAAAGGTGTTGTTGCGACCCCCTGTTCTTTGTTTTTGATGACACACAGAGAAAAAAATAAAAAAAATAACCATGGATGTTTGATATTTCTCTAACCAGAAAAAACAAACACCAATCTTATAACTCATCAATTACTTGAGAAAAAAATGAAATAAAATGTGTAGTTTTTCACAAAATTGCCCCAATTTGGTCCATTTTCTATACTCCCAAAATCAGTCCCTGTACAAAGTCTATGGGAATTTGAAAACGCATTATGTGACATATCTCCAAAACGCCTTTTTGGAAAGAATTAAAACTTGGCACACATGTTTCTTTCACCAATATAAACATTTCATGAGAATTTCAACGAGATCTGGGCACGAAGCTGTAGCCGATGATCCAACCTCAAGGTGGGTTCATACTTCATCGGCAGACGTCTGCAGATGCTAGACTTGCAAACATGTTTTTTACGCACGGCAACGCGTTTGTTCATGCATCTGGCGCAAAGCATGTTCGAAAGACTCGAGTCGGCCAACGTCTGCTGATGAAGTATGAACCCACCATTATATGGCATCTGAATCACTGCACTTGTCTATCCCATAGTACATACATGTATTTCACCAGGTTTTTCTCCCGGGGGGGGGGGGGGGGGGCACTTGTATTCAAAGTGGATATGATGCGTGAACATGGCCTTTCAAAATGCACCCTAAACGCTTATTTTCACCGACTAAAAACAAGCTAAAACATACCCTAAACAAGTATATTTATCTGTTTATGATACCCTCAACAAGTATGCAGTGCATTGAATTGTAAATATACCCTTTATTATCTTGCTTTGCTTTACTTCCCAAGTTCAGATTACAATATTTTGGATGATTTTGATCCCTACTTAATGAGATATAACATGACAATTTCAGGGTTAAGAAAAAACATACTTTTTTTCCATATTTTGCTGTTTTTGACACCCTAACGATGTACGCGTGTACATCGCCTGTTGTAAGAAAGAGACCCTTTTTACGCGTTTTCTTGTTCACGCATCATATCCACCTTCGAATACAAATGCCCCCCCCCCCCCCCCCCCGGGGGTTTTCTAATGCATTATTTCAGTCACTATTTCATATTACAGGCAAGTGATTAATGGTGGGTTCATACTTCATCGGCAGGCATCGACGACACTAGTCTTTCGAACATGCTTTGCGCGCCAGATGCATGAAACATACTCGTCATGTAAAAATCATGTTTGAAAGGCTAGCGTCTGCAGACGTCTGCCGCTGAAGTATGAACCCACCTTAAGGCTGTCAAGGGATGATTACCACCTTTCATTAGATGAATATATACCATATAATTTATACAACCACTTGTTTCACATGGTAAACAGTTGTCCAGAAATGCCATTAGTCATTACTCTTGAATGAATATTATTTCGGTATTCCTTTGATTTTCCAAGAATTTGATTTGCCTATTCCTCCTATGTCAAATCTTATAGGGACTTCTTATACATTTGCATTTTTTTGCTATTCATATATACATATAAATACAGAGTAACAAGTTCACAATACATTAGGCTAAGAAAAAAAAAACAAGCTTGTCTCGGAAGACTGTGAGCATTTTGTTTGAAATTGGTCTTGTAGGGCTTTTTTTTTTAGGTTTTTGCTCACTTGAAAGATTTTTTTTCAAACATTTTCAGAAGAAATGAAAATTTGGTTGCAAAGCGACTGAAAAAAAATGGAAAAAGTGGGTCAAAATGCAATACAGAAACATTTTTTTTAAATTCCTGCATTCCGCAATTACCATTTTTCTATAAAAAAAAGGCATTTCGCATTTTTCACATTTCTTCTGAGACAAACTTGTTTTTTTTTTACCTTATACATACAATTGCTAACATATTACTGTACTCTAACAGAAATGTGAGCAAAATAATAACATACACAACTCTATCTGATCAACTCCGGCCAAAACCAGAGGCATTTCAGACTATTCCAGATGAATTCCACATACCTTCTACATGTATAGAAGACAATTTGAGTATATGCCTGCCATATTGGGGGATGACCATGGTTAAGTCATTTTATCAATGCATGCGTATTACATGCACTGCATGACCACCATGCACTCAATTATAACCTGACAAGACCATTGTTATTACGAATAAAATCAATATGCCATATGGGAGGCATATGCTCAATTGCAGTCGTGCCATCTGGGGAATTAAATCAATCTGCAATTGTCCATAGATTCAGTATTAAGCAAAAAATAACATACAAAAATTGTTTTTAGTTTTAACTTCACATAGGTGATGATTTCAACTACTTCCATTGAATTTCTGGACAAAATAATAACACCCAACTAAATTGTTGTACTTCCATATCAGCTTGCATGGATCAAAAAATGTTACAAATATATTTTACTTAAAATCATTAATAAAACATATAATCATAAAAACTATCTGGATAAAGAATCGTGAGCTAAACACAATTTTGTCCAAACATTTTAATATTCTCCATAAATATGACAAATAAACTTCAAATTCTATTTGGAAAACAATGCACAGCAGGGTGCAATTGCGCCTTAAAGTCAGTCCATGCATCTATTATTGCTTTGTGTGAATTTCACCAGACTTCAGTTTGTGGAAATTGCTGTAAATCAGTTTCTTTATAGGGAACTTCCTTATCCACAAGACTATATATCTGCAAAAATGTCTTATCACAACAAAGTAGTTCTTTGCTCATTCATACAAATCCACTTGAGTGAAAATAATGTTGGTTCTCATTTACACGAGTTATAAAAATAGGGACAGTAGTCCCAAATTGATCATCCGATTATGATTATGTAGTCACAGAATAAGAGAGCAATATAATGACCTTTGAACTCATCTGCTATCCACATAAGACCCCCATCTAAATGTACAAGCATACCAAGTATAACTTGATCCATCACTCCACTAAAAAGCTATAGTAAAATGAAGTGCCAACCAAAAGGTGTATATACTAGAGCAATATGACCCTAAGTTACCCCTGAATAACCTTTGACCTCCTTATCTGCTACCCCACATAAGACCCCTTGTCGCAATATATAAGAATACCAAGTATGAACTTGATCATCACTGTACTAAAAAGTAACAGTAAGTTGAAAAAGTGGCAATCAAAAAATTAAAGGTACTAAACATTTGACACACACACACACATGAATCATGCCAACATACTTAGGTCTTTCCCATTGCATCAGATGACCAAAAATATTTGCCACAAAAAACAGTCTACTCTTTGTTAATCCTGAGCATGATATGCCATTAGAACACCAACTCTTTGATATACACAAAGGAATTTTATTAGTGTAAACAGGTGTGATAAATTTCCCATTTAACAGCTTTGCCGTCATGCGTTGATATCTCGTCCTGTGAGTGCAACAAGGTCGTAAGTACAATAGCTGCCATTTGTCAGAAATCCCCATCATACATAATATTATGCAGAGTGTTTGGCCAGTGGCTCTTGAATGGTTCTTCGGGCAACTGTGTCAACTAATGAACCATTTCAAGAGCCACCGACTCAATGAAAGATAAATTGAGTTATCGCAATACATGGCAGCACATAGTTGTATCACATGGCAGCTATTGCACTTACTATTTGGCTCACATGATGAGATGTGATCAGACGCCCTCAGATGTCCAGATGGGGTGCATTTGACCGATGAAACCAGTTGATTTCAAAACAGGTAGTTGAAACTTGTGTAGCTCATAATTCCACAGAAAAGTACTAGAACTTCATCATTCACATGGTTTGATATAAAAATCTCCAAGTATGTACAGAATTATCAGTTAAGAAACCACTTATCCACAGGAAGCTCAGTGAAGTTACAGAGAAAGTTGGGACTCTCTTTTTCAGTTTAAAAAGAACGGTCGCTGTCCGTCAATCATAAAGGGGCCACATTGGTGATTATGTACTATGTAGAGGTGGCATTCCTGAAGTATTGCAAGATGCTCACCCCTCCTTAGATTTCAAACCTTGACAAGGTCTTTTGTTCTTCTTCTCCACCTAATAAGACCGACAGATAAGACCTTTTGAGTTTGGTTCCAGGCAGCTGAATCATTTTCTTTTTCCAACATTATGCGTTGGCGATTCTTTCTGCACACACTTCAATAGGCCGCAGAATTGTAAAGTCAAGGGTATGAGACTGTGAATATCTTTGTTGTTGGACGACACACTGTCCTTGTTAAAATAACCAAAGTAATTACCATACCGCTATAATATATAGTAAGGTAACTGGGGCTGACCTTGAAAATACATTCATGGGTATCTGCACATCTTGACTTTCGTTTGGTCAATAGGGGACAGCAGGTGCCCGGTTTTCTCTAGCTTTTTATGAACCTTGGTGTTGTACCCTGGCCTAGACTCAATCGTATACTAACGTCGGGAAGGCGGGGGTCGCGTAAACCATGGCATAAGCATTTTAACAACCGGTTTTGTCATTAAATCGGTAGTAATAACAAGCAAGCAGGGTGTTTCAAAAATTGGCAGCCTCCACAGATAAATACCTTAGTACTAGTGAGGAAAAATTTTTTGATCTCAGTGAATAAAGCACCAGTCGCAATAAAAGTAGCCCCACAAATAAAGTGTTTACCGTATTTCCCTAGGGGGGAATAGCACTTGCATCAGAATTGGCCAATGAGATAGCATGATTATGTTCATCAAGGAATCATGAGGTATATAATAATTTGTTGACTGTATTGTCTTGTTTTCTCTACATATAGGGTGGGCAAATACCCACCTTTTTCAAACGAGTATTCCTTGTATCTGAAATGTATTTGTTTTTTCTTTTTCCAGAATTGACAGCCCATATAATAAACATGTGGGTGTGTGTCCGAGAATACTCACTTTTTCTCATAGTCAGTCTAAATGGTTAAAATGTCACATTGACTTCACTGAACATTGAACAAAATCCCCAGAACCAGGTCAAATATTCAGTTGAGATCAACAACTTGCCAATTCGATGTTAGAAGCAACAGAATCTACTGATCAAACTATTTACACTTACATAGTTTAGAAAAAACTCTCACTATACCACCCACCCCTCTGGACATGTTCCACATTGCGGATTGCCTCCTGCCTATTCTTAGCATGCCCCTAATAGACTGTCTACAATCTGGCTTCAATCGACAACAATGTGTTCCAGGCAACTCCCCTATTGACATATGTGGTAATTTGCAGTACACCCTGACAAACGACTATTACCGTTTCAAGTAGAGAAGATCCTGTTGGGATATCCCCAAGCCAAGAGCCAATCGATGCATATGTGATATCACATGACATTGCTAGGGCTATGGATAAAAATTTTCCGGTAGCGATCTCTCTGGCTGGTTTCAAAGAACTTTTTCATCTGGGGACTACATTTAGATTTTGTGAGTCCTTAGTTGAACACAAAGCAAAATAACCCAGACATAAATTGAAATGATCATTACGGGATCATCTTCAAATCCGACGACGCACAGGTACATTGACTGTCCTTGTTCAGCACTCAAAAGTGTGACTTACGAACGGAACATGTAGCATGAATCGCCCCGATTATGCGACACACTAAATGTTTTAAAGAGAGACGGAATGATTCATGGGGATAAACCACAGCAGAACTTCTCTTGTTTCAGATGATCCATTACAAACAGGTTCCCTGTGAAAACTACCCCTTAGCCTAACTAGGTTTCGTTAAACTTTTCAGAAATATCCATCATCTCTTATTACTGTATCCATTAAACCGCACCGAAAATTGTGTGCATTTTTCCTTTTTGTTTCCTCGAGTGAGTTCAAATGTAACCAGAAAGTAACACTAGTAAACTCAGTATATATTACGGAACCTTTTGATCTGCAAATATTAGCTGAAGTAGTTTGGTCTAAAGTCCATGCCCAAAAATCAAAGGGCACTTCCATTCCATGCAGTCTACCTGATATACTCTTCTGTCAAAAATTAGGTTTCCAATTCCTTTACATAATCCTGTCAACGCGAAAATTGTTTTCATTTGTCCTGAGACTGCTATGCCGGGCCACAAGAAAAAAAAAAAGTCTCTGACAATGGGCCCAAGAGCAAATCGATTGGTAGCCATTCAATGAAGGGTTCAAAGGGAGACTATCATTATTATGATTTGATGGGTCCAGATCCTCGACTTGTCCCCAAGGTGGCAAACTTTTGACATGCTGCACTGTTACTGTGAAGCCAGACTAATGGGCGTTCTTCATTATATACACTGACATTTGTAAGCTCAACACTTGACCAAAAGGATACACCGCGCGAGAAGAAGATAAAAATACCAATCGGCTCCTAGGACCGCTTGTTCGCCCTGCCTCGCGTTATTGAATGGAGGCCTAATATACATTTGACCTTGATTCCTTGGAACCCTCACAACCAAATGAGGCTTTGCAATGTAAACCAGAAACTCACGTGTGGGTCCAATGGACTTCACTTTTCAAAGGAGGTCAATTTTACCATTTTCAGCCTATCTTTACATCAACTTGACCTCCATAACCTTTGACCGTGGTATGTGGACTTTGACCTCATTACAAAATGATGGATCTCATGTTGCAAAGCCCTGACCTGACTCAAGGTTTTTGGTTCCAATTGCAAGCAACCAATTTACATTTTCCTCTATCGTTACCACACTGACAACTTACCCTCACATGACACCTTTGACCTTGGTATTGTGACCGTTGACCTCATCAACAATGAGGGAATCCATGTTGCCCTATGATTCAAGTTTGGTTCCTTGAACTTCACTTTCATGAGGTCAATTGTACATTTTCATCCTATGTTATAATTTGACCTCACAGACCTTTGACTTGGCATGTGACTTTGACCCTCATCAAAGAATTGGGATGCCATGTTGCACCTTGATCCAAATTGGTTTACATCCATCAAGTATGAGGATAATACATTCACATTTACCCTTTTTTCATAACAGACCCAGCAAAAATCAACAGACCCACCTCAACAGACTATACAGTGGACAAAGTGATCCCTATGTGTCTTTTCCTGCCTGATAGAGTGACACAAAAGAACATAAAAGGGAAGGGTAGCAGAAAGAACAAAAAGGAGCAAAACCAAGAGATTTAAAAACGTTTACTTGCACGCCTCACTACGTATAGTGGCATTTTCGTAGGTTTTGTATTTTATCCGCGAATTTCGCGATGACATAAAAACGGGAAAATAAAAACTCCGCGAAAATAACTTTTTTTCCATAGATTTGTATTGTAAGATTTCAATACCTATAATAACCGTGAATTAAATCTCGCGCATTGCAAAACGTTAAAATCGCGAAAACTCTTACGCGGAAATTTCCACTACTTTATAATGACCCTGGCCAAATGTCGATACACTTATCTTTAGTCACACAGTAATAATTCTACATCAAAGTGGATCACATGCCAACAGCAAAAGTCAAGTGTTGTTTACGAGCCCTGTGGCAGTCGGTTCGGTGTGCAACAAATTTCATTGGTCAGACTGTGACATCATTACCCTTCAAACCCTGTACATTATGTATTAGTTTTAGCTAACACATAAATATTTCTGTCAGTTAAAAAATTGTAGATACTATATCATGACATAAAAATTTGATACTACACCTTAGTTTCCCCAAAATATCAGAGATGGAACAAAGTTACCATAAAAGCTAACTATTTCCCAATCATCCACGGGGAAAAGGTTCAATTTTTAGGGCACTTTTTCCCCTGCATGTATCTTTGCTCGCCGTGCCTCACGGTATTGACTGACCCGATAGCGAACCCACCCTACAATGCACGTCCTATCTTTCTCGTGATATTTGGTGTTTACCATTTCATCACCACTGGGAATTCTTTCCTGGGTGAAATTTGGACCAATAGAAGAGAAATCTTCGATGCTGGTAAGATAGTGCATACCGTAAAACAAATCATGTACTTACCCTAGATGCATTTCGGAATTTTGTGGGAGCCGCCGCGATTGGATTGAACATGACTTACTAAGCCTAGGCTTGAGAGCTGCGGTAAAGCTGATCTCCGATAGACTTGTTGGCAATGTTTTCATTTTTTTTCAAATGACAGAATATTTTATATGTATATAAAACAAATATTACTGCTCATTTCGTGAATGGTGCCAAAATACCCTACCACCTCCGGTGACTGGAACTATCTCCATCACCTACCTCGGGTAGTTATGTTGCACCATGGTCCCTCATGACCAATCAATATTTGTATAAACCACCTGAACGTCTTGGTTTATGAAGTCCATTTGAGATCCATCTAATTTAAACACAGGCGTTCTCCTTCCCTCGACCGACACCACAAAGGTCCCCCCCCGCCCGTCGCGACTCTAAAGAACAAGAAGCCAACAATTTTAAGATCCATGGAAGATTTGATGCCCACCATTTCAGAACCCCTACACAATGTTAAGTGATTGACCTCACGGAGGAGACCCGACTGACCTTCCAAAGTTTCAACGAATGTTGACCCACACCCACCAAGTTTCATCCTCCCACCTACCCACCTGATTAGTGTTTGACCTTAATGACCCAGATGACTGAAATGACCGTCAAAATTTTTTGTTACTGATGTTGACCACACCCCCCAATTTTCATCCTCCTAACCACCTGTTTAGTGATTTGACCTAAATACCCCTCAGACCTTCAAATACCTTTCAAAAATTTGTGGCACTTAACTGTTGACCACACCCCCAAGTTTCATATCCAGTCAAAATCACTAAATATTGTGGTAGAGGATTAAACTTGGGGATGGTTGACATCACACCCTCCAGTTTCATCCTCCTACCCCATATTTAGTGATTTGACCTTGGCTGACCCCTCATGACCCTTCTAACCTCAAAGTTTTGGCACGGTTTTTTGACACCCCACCAATTGTCATCCGTCCTCCAACCACTGTTAAGTGATTTTGACCATTGAGGACGGCGATTGAACCTGAAATGACTCAAAATTTTGGACTTATGTTACCACACCCACCAATTTGCATTTCATTCAATCATTCTCCTACCACATGTTAGTTTGATTTGAACTTGGATGACCTCGGATACCTTAAATTACCTTCAAAATTTGTTGGTACTGATGTTGACAACACCCACCCAACTTGCATGCTCCCTAAACCACAGTTTAAGTGATTTGACCTTGGATGACCTCTGATGACTTTCTTCAAAATTATTGGTACTGAAGTTGAACCACCCCACCAATTGTCATTCTCCTACAACAATGTTTAATGTTGACCTCGGATGAACCTCGGATGACCTTAAATGACCCTTCCAAATTTTTGGTACGAATGTACCACAACCCCCAATTTTCCAATTTCATTTCTCCTCCTCCTTCCCCACATTAAGTGATTTGACCTTGGTGACCTCGGATGACCTGAAAGGACCGTTCCCCCAATTTTTGTATTGAATGTTGACAACACCCACCAATGTTCACATCCTCCCCTCCTCCACATGGTAGTGATTATTTGACTGTGGATGACCTCGGATGACTTGAAATGACCTCCCAAATTTTTTGCTACTGAATGTTGATCCAAACCCACAAATTTTCAACATCCTCCCACCAACATGTTAAGTGAGATGACACCTGGTATGACCATTGCAATGACCCTTCAAAATTTTTTGTACGACTGAATGTTGATCACACCCACCTATTTCATCCGCCCTACCACATGTTTAAGTATGTGACCTTGGATGACCTCGGATGAACCTGAAATGACCTCAAAAATTTTGGTACGAATGTTGACCACCGCCACCATTTTATTCATCATAACCTCCTAACCCTACCACATGTTTAAGTGATTGACCTTGAATGACCGCGATGACCTAAAATGACCTTCAAAAATTTTTTGGTACGAATGTTGACCACACCACAATTTTCATCATCCACCTAACCAATGTAATGATTTGACCCTGGATGACCTTGACATGACCGTTAAAATTTTTGTGATGTTACCACCACCCCACCAATTTTTCATCCTCCTACCACATGTAAGTGATTTGACCTTGTACCTCGTCTGACCTTGAAATGACCGTCAAAACTTTCGGCACTGAGTGATCACACCCACCCAATTTCATCATCCTACCACAACGATAGGTTTTATAGCGTTTTTAACTAACTAACTCCATTTTTTGCCTATTTTTTGACCCCATTTTAGACCTTTGACCAATGCCAATGAACCCTCCTCCGAACTCATAACTCATCCCCAGGCGCTACTTGAGTGCATCTATGGTGCGAAGATTGACACTCATACTTGCTTAGATAAAGATATCGTGTTTACACCGTTTATTATAGCGATTTTAGCCCTATTTTTTGCCCATATTTACCTATTTTTGACACATTTGCCTTTGTGACCCATGCACAGACCCACTTTGTATCCCTATCCCACCCACCACTACCTTGAGATACATCATTTCTAAGATGCTTCCACACTTGCTATTCTCAAAGATTCGTGAGGGGACGACCCACACACAGCAACACGGAACAGGCTAGCATTTCTAATGTCCCCCTCAAAGAAAAAAAAATCGCCAACAAGCAGTTGGCGGGGGACCCAAAAATTGAGGAATGGTAAGAATTTTCTATAGTTACATACACAACCAAAATCTTGAGCAATAGCAACGCTATATCCTTAAAGATCTACTACATATCAGAATCACTTAATTCATATCCATTTATTTTGGTCTGTGATGTCCAATACAATTCTGTCCTTGTGCCTATCCCAGGGGTACTCAATTTGGTTGAATCAGGGGCACCTATGGTAGACATTAGAAGAACAAAATTGTTCATCACCTCTATAACCCCATTGAATACAAACAAAACATAAATGAGGTAATGAAATCAGGGTGCCTTTGCACTTACTTGAGATATATTTCAGACTTCCTCATGTTGACCGTTGCCATCGCTCTCCGGCCGTATTTCATGATCGATTGATGATCTGGACATGGATGCGATGATCAAATATATAGGTCGTTCTGTGTCCACATCTTTGCCGTGTACGCCATACACCGATTATACCTAGTAAACAGACAGAATGAAGGGCCAAACACTTTGGAAACAGTAAGTGTTATGTCAAACTCGATACAAATGCATGATCAGCCAAACATGGTCGTTCAGAAGAACTGGAACACTCCAATGAAATGGTACTTTTCTCTTTTTTAGTTTGCCAGAAAACATCCAGATCTGGTGTCAGCCCACATATTGCTGTTTTTTTTTTATTATTTTGCATTTTCCTTACCCCGAAACCCGGATAAAACCCTGCGAGCCGAGTCATGTGACTGGAACCGCAGGCCCTGACCGAGGTCAAACCTGGTAACACAAGCGGTGCGAAGCGAGGAAGACCCACTTCGCTAACCGACCACCCCTATTGCTTTTTAAAGATTAATATTTTGGAAGTTCTCAATGGGCGCTAACCTCCTCTGACGACATAGACGTTCTTTGCTGCTTGGAACTAATAACTCCTGACAATGATTATACGTTACTACTCCGCTAGGCTACCAGACCGGTTCCCTTACCTGTCGTTTAAAGGTCATGTATCACGTTCCTGTACAGCTTGTCGTCAGATCCCACAATCAGACAACCAAGGTCCTGAAACTAAACTGCTTATAACATGACGGTATACTTCCTCTTTGGGGTGTGATACAACACATTACCTATCATCCCCCCCCAGAATTTATCTTGGGGATAAGGAAGCAATGCTAGGATACTTCCTCTGGGCTGGACTTACTGTGGGAGGGGGGGCGTCAATCATCATATTCATCAATCATCTCCTGCATAGTGGTAGGATATGAAGAAAAACAGTTCCGGTCAATGACAGCTTTTCCTCAGAACTTTGGTCCATGGGAGGTCGGCGAGAACTTTTAGTGTTTATAACAAAATTTGTTTCATCATTCATCACTTGCTTTCATCACACAAGTCTTTTGTCTTTCCCAAATCATCCACTGCAACACCCAATATGCTGATTACCTGCCTTACAAAACTACAACACAACCATTTTTAACTCTCCCACCTTACATTCAGAGTCTGCTAGGCCCCACAAACAGCAGCATTCGCCCCCACCCCCCCACACCCCCCCCCCCCCCCCCCCCCCGGTCACCCATAATTCAAGAGCACTTTCCTATTACTAATTCACAAATCTGATATTTTTCAATTCATACAATTATAAATTGACTATTTACAAACCCCCTGAATGATACAATTCTGAGTAGCTTAGTTGCTCCTGCAAATGGCGCTGCAATAGGTACAAAGGACTCCATGTAATTTGTCCTCCCAACATCTTGTGTCATTCCATTAATACATAATAAGTTCTGGGCCGCCCAGACTGTGTGATATAATCACTACTCTCCTGTTGCCATTCTTGAAGGTCAGTGTCCCTTCAATGAGGTTTTTAAATGCCTTGTTCCCATTCCACATCAATCATCGCAAGTTCATGATAAAATAGAAATAAGAGAAGTTTAAATTCTCATTAAGTCCAGCCTAAGAAACCATCCTACACATGGGGATTTCAGACATGTGCTCAGCATCCTCAACCCCCAAAAAATGCACAGGCTGAAAAAAGTTTAGAACAAGTGGCTCCTGGATGACCTTTGACACATCTTCTTCTGATAAACCCGCACCCCTTACTCTCCAGCATTGTCAGAACAAACTTGGGAAAATGCATCAACCTCTAGTAGGTGTGGTTTCTAATTGGGAACCATTTACTGGAAGAGAGACGGATAAGGGATTAATGGCTCAATAGACGACCTCCCTCACTATTTCCTGGTAAATCAACCCGGCAAATATTTTCTCCTTCTCGGGAGGAAAATAGCGGTGTCCACTTTAAACCGGTAAACACCCAATAGAAACACACTCCCTTCCGCGACAGTGCGCATGCAGCGCGAAACGGAAATTGATAATACCAAAAGACCCCCGCGTATTACATCTACGATAGGCCCCTACTGTGGACTGTAGATGAATAGATGAGGGATATGATTCGGCCTGGAATTTCGGCGGTGCCTCCTTATCTTACGGTACAACGCTTCTCGCCGCTTTTACAACTACATGTACCTGCTAAAACCCTTCTCGACTTTCACGAACATTTAACAACTCCATCTAACCCATCATTTGCCTCTGATTTTGACTGTAAAATGTCAAAATTGACCTCAATCCTACTAATGCAATCTCCCGCCATATTTTTGTTGAAAAATCAACCACAATGCTTTGCGTTGAGCCCTCATGTACTCTTTTTGCCGGCAAAGTTTTATGTGGAGATGATCGACAGCAGCGCAGGTAGGATGAACCGGTAAAAATGCCCAAAGAAAACTGACCGTTGTCCACCTTTTCCTTGCTCCTTTTCCCCGGTAAGAGATTTTCCCGGTAAAAAAATGCAGGGCTTCAATAGAAACAAACAACGCTTTAGTTGTGACTTTTGACCCCATTAACCCTAACCCCTTACCGAAAGTCATGAGAACAATCAGTTGCTCCTAGTAATTGACTCTCAAACGTCAAGAACTATTTTTTTACCTGGCAGTGCGTTCCTATTTCACACGTCGTCCGCTTTCCCATCACATCACACCCTTGCTTTCTATGGCCCCGGACCTCGGCCGCTTGCCCCCTAGGAGAATCGCAAAGCCAAAACCTTTTTTTTTAAATACCTTTCCGCTGGCCGGAAAACGGCTCAAGAATGGAAATGCAATTGATTGTCATTGCACATGGGACGTCAGTCAGACGCTCATTCGGTCGCCGCCTATTGACTCTCTGTCTCGGCAAGCCGTTTTCAGTGCCACCTTACCCACTTCCCCCCCATCCTTTGACTGAATTGGCAGGGTCACACAATTTGTTTTTGGCGTCCAGACCCTTTTTGTTGTTTGGTTGCCATTTCGGACTTGTACCATACATTTGATTGAGCTAAAACACGCCGTCGCAGGCTGGACTCGCAGAAAAATCCCGAAAAAAATATCACTGTAATGCCCAACTTAATCAAGTCTTGCATTTTCCATATTATCTTACTCACAATGATAAATTCAATGATGACTTTGTCATTTTCGCGTTGCATAAATCCTGAAATTCACAGTTACTTACTGTTGTTCATTTCTTATGTCCATGATGCAATTTCGTAAATAATGACCATTGTTGTGAAACTCTCCATTCATAAACTGCCGTGCCCTGCCCCCGTACCACGTTAGCCAATCAAAAAACTCATCGGACTAAATTAAGTTGAAAACCAATCGGCAAAATGTAATGACCCCTGCAGTCTGAAAACCTTCCTTGCAGCAGAATGCCCGAAAATGGTGGCGTATCGAAAAAAGAACTCGTCTTCTGCGCATCTGTAAAAACCCTATAAAAATTTGCTAATAACACTGAAATGCCGCTGTGAATTATTTCGTACCACTTCCCTAATATATTCTTCTTTCAACCTTCTAATGCAGACTTGGTATAATTTTTAGTAGCGTATGTTTTTTTTTCCCTTTTCTCAGTAGACGATTCAGATAATTTTCAACACGAAAACCGTTTTTCGTAGCGACGTGTGAAGGTCTACTCAAAGCCGACATTTTACAGCTGCAGGTTACAACTTATCAGTCTAAGATTGCAATTTTTGCAATTGGTTCACGTTATGATCCTGTACCCTCCGATTGTCTAGTCATGTTTATGCATTTGTTGTGCTAAATAGAACAACATTAAGAATGTCGGACAGTCCGTGCGCCAGATTTATTTCATGATATATTTACTGATTGTGACCGATAAATTAAACAAAATCAATCAGAAGATTTCAATTTTATTGCCTGATCAAGTGATGTTGTCAAGCTTTTTATATGTTAAGTTCAATCTGAAGAGAGACTTGTATTATGCCTTCACTCAGTCCAAATGTTCTGTGCGACTTTTTGTGCAGCTTTATTGTTGGGTTACGTTATGTTCTAGACTTGATTGAATCCCTGTTTTTTATATGTTTTTCCCTCCAAATAAAAACATCATTTTTCTGCAATGCACAATAACGTCAGATATTTTGAGCACGGGTCGTAATTCTATAACGGTCATTGATCAATGCATGTTTTTCTAAAATCGTGCACGATTTTACACTTTGTACAAAATCCACAACAACCGCCAACCCGGTACACTCGCGTCATTCGGAATGGGGAGGGGAGCCCCTTGCTTTTTAGGTTTCTTCTTCAAGTCCCTATCGCTGACTGCCTGAGTGAGTGTCTTTACACTACTTTCGTTATGCTACTCCTCTCCTCCTTACCCGTGTTTCCACCACATCTCTTTAAGATGATTGGCAACATGGAGGGAATATACACATCTACCTTACCTTCGCAAGCCGGCTTCCCTGTGATCGGCTCATGGCAGATTGGACTGCTACAGTATTGCATTGTTGTGTGGAACTATACATGTTGACGAGATGCACCCTTGAAATTGTGAACAATAAATGTGGACCCCCCGAATGTTGCGATTGGAACCCCGCAATTTGCAATCGAGCCCCTATTCTTTTTTTTTTATTATTTGCATTTTCCCGGAACCCGGAGAAAACCTGCGAGGCCGAGTATGGACTGGAAACCGCAGGCCCGACCGAGGGTCAAACCTGGAAACACAGCGGTGCGAAGCGAGGGAAGACCCACTTCGCAAACCCGACCACCTATTGCTTTTTAGAAGAATTATATTTGGAGTTCTCAAGTGGGCGTTTACTCTGACGACAGAGTAATTCATTTGCTGCTTGAGAATAATAAATCCTGACAATGATTACTCGCTCTAGTCTACCGGTTCTTACCTGGTGCTTTTAAGTCATGTACAAGGTCCTGTACGTCTTGTCGTAGATCCCAGCAATCAGGACAACCAAGGTCCATGAAAAACTGCTTATAATCATTGACGGTATAATTCCTCTTTGGTGTATACACTATTACCTCATCAGCCCCCCAGAATTTATCTGTGGGGAGAAGGAAGGCACTGCTAGGATACGTCCTCTGGGCTGGACGTACTGTGAGGGCGTCAATCACATATTCATCAAAATCATCTCCTGCATAGTGGGAGGATATGAAAGAAAACAGTTCAGTCAAATGACAATCTTTTCCTCAGAACTGTTGGTCTGGAGTCAGGAAGGAAGACTTTAGTGTTATAAACAAAATTTGTTTCACTTGCTTTCATCACACAAGTCTTTTGTCTTTCCAAAATCAGTCCAATTTGCACACCCAAGATGGCTGATTACATGCTTACAAAACCATTTTTTAACTCTCCCAAAACTTAAATTCAGAGTCGGCTAGGCCCACAGAACAGCAGCATTCCCCCCCCTCCCCCCCGGTCACCCAAAGAATTCAAGAGCACTTTCTATGACTAATTTTCACAAATCTGATATTTTTCAAATACATACAATTATAAATTGACGATTTAAATACCAACCTGATGAGTACATTCTGAGTATCTTAGTTGCTCCTGCAAATGGCGCTGCAATAGGTACAAAGGACTCCAGGTATTTGTCCTTCCAATCTTGTGTCATTCCATTTAAGAAGTATAACGTGAATGGGCCGCCCAGACTGTGTGATATAATCACTACTCTCCTGTTGCCATTCTTGATGTAAGTGTCTTCAATGAGGTTTTTAAATGCCTTGGCCCATCCTCCATCATCATCTGCAAATTTTCAGGAATAAAAATAAGAAATAAGAGAAGTTCTCATTAAGTCAAAGCATATAGAAAACCATCCTAAACATTGGGGGATTCAGGACATGTTGCTCAGCAGCCCCCCAAAAAATGCACAGGCTGAAAAAATGTTTAGACAATCACTGTAAAAATAAACCACCTCGTTTTGGACAAACCACCTCGTTTTTAAGTGTCTCCTCACAATGGAGGATTAGCTTTGTTATCAAGCAGAAACAAGTACAAAAACGAGTACAAAAACGAGTCACAAATGTACCCAAGATAATTGATATGCTAACCAATCAATAATGATCAATAAACAGAGCAAGCCACACAATGCAGCATTAGGGGCACTGCCTCATTTTTGTACTCGTTTTCAGGGAAGCCACTTCAAATTGGACCTCGTTTTTAAGTGGCTATCACAAAGGAACACAAAAGGTTAAGTCTCCATTGTTGTGGGTGCTTAAAAACGAGGTGGTTTGTCCAAAACGAGGTGGTTTATTTTTACAGTGAATGGCCCCTGGATGACCTTTGAACTCTTATTCATGAATAAACCGCACACCTTACTCTCCAAGCATTATTCAGAACAACTTTGGTGAAAATGCATCAGCCTCTATGTGACTTTTTGACCCCATTAACCCTAACCCGTCCGAAAGTCAATGAGAAGCAATCAAGTTGCTCCTAGTAATTGCACGTCGAACGTCAAGAACTATTTATTTTACCTGCAATGCTTTCTATTGCAAAAAAAAAAAAAAAAAAAAAGTCACCCAAAGAATTCAAGAGCACTTTCTATGACTAATTTTCACAAATCTGATATTTTTCAAATACATACAATTATAAATTGACGATTTAAATACCAACCTGATGAGTACATTCTGAGTATCTTAGTTGCTCCTGCAAATGGCGCTGCAATAGGTACAAAGGACTCCAGGTATTTGTCCTTCCAATCTTGTGTCATTCCATTTAAGAAGTATAACGTGAATGGGCCGCCCAGACTGTGTGATATAATCACTACTCTCCTGTTGCCATTCTTGATGTAAGTGTCTTCAATGAGGTTTTTAAATGCCTTGGCCCATCCTCCATCATCATCTGCAAATTTTCAGGAATAAAAATAAGAAATAAGAGAAGTTCTCATTAAGTCAAAGCATATAGAAAACCATCCTAAACATTGGGGGATTCAGGACATGTTGCTCAGCAGCCCCCCAAAAAATGCACAGGCTGAAAAAATGTTTAGACAATCACTGTAAAAATAAACCACCTCGTTTTGGACAAACCACCTCGTTTTTAAGTGTCTCCTCACAATGGAGGATTAGCTTTGTTATCAAGCAGAAACAAGTACAAAAACGAGTACAAAAACGAGTCACAAATGTACCCAAGATAATTGATATGCTAACCAATCAATAATGATCAATAAACAGAGCAAGCCACACAATGCAGCATTAGGGGCACTGCCTCATTTTTGTACTCGTTTTCAGGGAAGCCACTTCAAATTGGACCTCGTTTTTAAGTGGCTATCACAAAGGAACACAAAAGGTTAAGTCTCCATTGTTGTGGGTGCTTAAAAACGAGGTGGTTTGTCCAAAACGAGGTGGTTTATTTTTACAGTGAATGGCCCCTGGATGACCTTTGAACTCTTATTCATGAATAAACCGCACACCTTACTCTCCAAGCATTATTCAGAACAACTTTGGTGAAAATGCATCAGCCTCTATGTGACTTTTGACCCCATTAACCCTAACCCGTCCGAAAGTCAATGAGAAGCAATCAAGTTGCTCCTAGTAATTGCACGTCGAACGTCAAGAACTATTTATTTTACCTGCAATGCTTTCTATTGCAAAAAAAAAAAAAAAAAAAAAGTCACCCAAAGAATTCAAGAGCACTTTCTATGACTAATTTTCACAAATCTGATATTTTTCAAATACATACAATTATAAATTGACGATTTAAATACCAACCTGATGAGTACATTCTGAGTATCTTAGTTGCTCCTGCAAATGGCGCTGCAATAGGTACAAAGGACTCCAGGTATTTGTCCTTCCAATCTTGTGTCATTCCATTTAAGAAGTATAACGTGAATGGGCCGCCCAGACTGTGTGATATAATCACTACTCTCCTGTTGCCATTCTTGATGTAAGTGTCTTCAATGAGGTTTTTAAATGCCTTGGCCCATCCTCCATCATCATCTGCAAATTTTCAGGAATAAAAATAAGAAATAAGAGAAGTTCTCATTAAGTCAAAGCATATAGAAAACCATCCTAAACATTGGGGGATTCAGGACATGTTGCTCAGCAGCCCCCCAAAAAATGCACAGGCTGAAAAAATGTTTAGACAATGGCCCCTGGATGACCTTTGAACTCTTATTCATGAATAAACCACACACCTTACTCTCCAAGCATTATTCAGAACAACTTTGGTGAAAATGCATCAGCCTCTATGTGACTTTTGACCCCATTAACCCTAACCCGTCCGAAAGTCAATGAGAAGCAATCAAGTTGCTCCTAGTAATTGCACGTCGAACGTCAAGAACTATTTATTTTACCTGCAATGCTTTCTATTGCATCTCGGCCGCTTTCCCATCAGAACACCCATTGCTTTCTATTGCACCTCGGCCGCTTTCCCCTGAGGAGATCGCCAAAAACTTTTTTTTAAATACCTTTCCGCTGCCGGGAAAACGGCTCAAAGGTAATGGAAATGCAATTGATTGTCATTGCACATGGGACGTCAGGAGACACTCATGCGGCGCCTCCTATTGACTCTCGGCCGTTTTAGGGCCAACTACCCCGTGACATGATAGGCAGGGGTCGCACTAAGTTGTGTTTTGGCGTCCAGGACGCTCTTTTTGCCATTTCGGACGTGTAAAATTACATTTTGATTGAGCTAACGCGTCCAGCTGGACGCGCAAAAAATCCCCGAAAAAAATCACTCCCCACTTAATCAAGTATTGACATTTTCCAAGTATACTCAGCAAATGATAAAATTCCATGATGAATTTGTCATTTTCGCATTGCATAAATCCTGAAATTCGCAGTTACTGTTTTCATTTCTTATTTCGCATGAGTGAAAGTTCGTAAATATGACACATTCTTATGGAAACTCTCCATTCATAAACTGCCGCCGTACCACGTTAGCCAATCAAAAAAAAAATCATCGTACATAAATTACAGTTTAACCAATCGGCAAATGTAATGACCTCAGTCTGAAACACATTTACGTGCGCAGAATGCACAGAAAATGGTGGTCGGATCAGAGAACTCGTCTTCTGCGCATCTGTAAAAACCCTATGGAAAAATTTTCTAATACCTGAATGCCGCTGGTGATTATTTTACGTACAACTTCCCTAATAATTCTTTCTTTTCACCTTCTAAAATGAGAACTTGTTAAGATTTAGTAGCGTATGTGTTTTCCTGTTATCAGTAGACGATTCAGATAATTTTGTCAACAACGAAAACCGTGTTTCGTAGCGGACGTGTGAAGGTATACTCAAAGCCGACTTTTTACAGCTGCAGGCGTACAGCTTATGCAAGTCTAAATGCATTGCAATTGGTTCAGTTAGTGGATCTGGACTCCGAAATTGTAATATGTCATGTTTATCATTTGTGTGCTAAATAGTAAAAACATTAAGAATTCGAAAGTCTGCAGCCAGATTTATTTCAATGATATATTTAACTTGTTTTTTTTTTTTATTGGTGCCGAATAAATTAAAAATCATCAAGCAGGAAGATGTGCAATTTTATTGCCTGATCAAGTGAGTTGTCAGTTTTTATATGTGAAGTTAATCTGAAGAGAGATTGATTATGCCTTCATCAGTCCAAATGTGCTGTGGACTTTTGTGCAGATTTATGGTGGGGTAAGTTGATGTTCTAGACTTGATTGAATCACTGTTTTTATATTTTTTCCCTCAAAGAAAAAACATCCTTTTTTCTTGCAATGAACATACGTCAGGATGATTTCGAGCATCGTGTCAGTAAATTCTATAATCGGTCAGTTGATCAGATGCATGTTCTAATCGTGCATCGGATTTTAATACTTGTACAAAATCACAGCCAACCCGGTACAACTCGCGGTCATTCGGCCATAATTTTTAGTGCTGAATCAAGTCACGATAGGATGACTGAATGAGGTGAAGTGTATTTAATTTAGTTATGATACTAATATATATAATTACAAGTGTTTCAAAAAATATCTTTAAGATGATTGCAAACATGGAGGGAATAATACACATCTAACTTCGGCAAGCTCGGCTTCCTGTGAGGTCGGCTCATGGCAGATTGGACTGCTATAGTATTACACTGTTAGTGATTGAACTATGACACATGTATGACTGAAGATGACCCTTGAAATTTTGAACAATAAAAATGTGGACCCCCAGAATTTGCGATTGGACCCTCAAAATTTGCAATTCCAGGTTGTTAAGGGGTCCACTGGACCCCTTGCTTCAAAACTTAGTGCTAACCCTGATGATAGGGTTAACATATATGAAGGTTCCAAATCTTCACCTTCAGTAGTTGCAATTGGACTTCAATTTCCTCAAAAGTTAACCAAGCAACCTATCTTTTGCCCTCAAAACCTCATGAATAGTGTTTATTCTCACAATCCAGGCAAACACTATCAGCATACTATTGTTTGCACATGCAAATCAATTTGCATACCATTTTAACAGTAGTATTACTGTGAATGTGAGGTGAATCTGGCCACCCCATTAGCAGGGACAAAACCGGATTTAAAACTTACTACTCTACTACTACATGTACTACACATACTGGTTTACTTTCCCAGCCATCAATGAATAGATGGAACAATTCATCCCATCTTGTGATCAAATTGACACAAACAGCCTAAACACTCTCAATCATCCATTTTTATTTTCATTTTTAAAATATTGCATGTCTCTATTGATGTAATGGTATTAACTGCATGATGTTCTCTCTTGACTGGTTGAATAATTCTGCTATTGCCTTATGTAATCCAACAGCTGAAATTGATCTTACATGTCACACAAAGCGGTCACTTTTTGTCAGAAAATCATCACTTTTGCATATTTTTTTGCATTCATTTGTTCAATTTTTAAACCAAAAATCTGTGAAACTTTGCTTTTGAATACTTTGTGTAGAGCAAGAAAACGAATTGAAAACATTTTCTGTAAACTAAAAGTTTTTCAAAAGATTTGAGAAGTTCCTCTTGCTTTACTAATATTTTTTCAGGAAAAACAATTCAAAAATAAAAAAAATGAAAACAAAATCTGCATTGGCTTTCTAATTCTTCTCAAGCTTTAATTTTTTTGCCTAGCCACTGGAGTGATACTTACGTGGCGCTCTCCTGAAGTCAAATGGTGCCCCTCTGACTGACACCCCTCTCTCATAGCCGACCTTGACTAATGCTTCCACTAGGCCAACAAAATACATAGCTGTGGGCACAAAGAAGAACTGCAATTACTCTGTAACTATTGAACGGGTGAAACTTAAACATGTAAGGGGATGTATCTGATATTCACCAGGGGTCGATTTAGGAAATAAAATTCACCACCATACCTACTGGTGGGTTCATTACTAATTTAGGAGACGTTAGCGGATGCTAGCCTTTTGAACACGCTCTATAACTATGCACCTGCCTATTTGTCCAAACTCATGTCACTGTACAACACCCGGGATTGTAACAAACGTAATCTGCGCTCCTCCAAAGATACCACCAGACTACAGTAAGTATTCCTAAAACCAAAAGAACTGTTGGCGATCATAAGTTCTCTGTGTATGGTCCACGCCTCTGGAATTCACTTCCCACCTCTATCAGAGAGGCCCCATCACTTCAGGTTTTTAAAAAGCAAATTAAGACTCACCTGTTTGAATTACTGTAATTTTTGTTGTTGTTGTAAAGCGCTTTGATCTGTGGAAAAGCGCTATATAAATTCTCTTATGTACGTACGTACGTACGTACGTACGTACGTATGTGACAAATGCTTTAGCAGACACGCTACATGGAAAGTGTACCTACTGGTGGGTTCATACTAATTTAGGAGACGTTAGCAGTTTCTTGGCTTTTTGAACACGCTCTACATGTATGTGACAAATGCTTTAGCAGACACACTACATGGAAAGTGTGCAAGGCAAGCCAGCATCTGTCAACGTCTACCAATGGAATAAATGTACATGTGTGAACCCACCCTATCAAATGAGCTTTTGCAATGGCATCATGAAAAACTTTACTTTGCTGGTTTGCTTTGAAAAGTAAAAAGTTTTTACTTTTAATTACTGGACTATTTTTCACAATGATGGCAAAAAATATATTGCAAAGTTTCGTAATTATTAGGATGCCTCATGGCATGAAAAAAGTGGGGAATAGTGCCTTTTTGTACACAAAAACATACATTATGAAAAATTTAGCACCTGGCTTCCTGGGAAATAAACATTTTTGTTATGCCCTGGGGTGCCTATAGGATATTATGAGTGCACCCAGGCAGGCCTCCACAATTTTTTTTTCAGCAGCGCGTCAATCTTTTTATGCCTGCAGATGACCGAGGCAAAATGCCCATAACTCCAAATAAGTAGAAACCTCTGGATTGTTCTATTTTACTACAAAACCAATGATTTTATAACAAACCTAGTGACACCTTGCTCGGGTCCAGCCACTCCACTGTGGAGGTATTCCCCCAGTCTTTCAGGTAAACATTAACACCTGGGGCATCATGACTCAACCTGGTTTTATTGTCATACACCATCCTGCAAAAAAAATATTCAACAAAGCAACTAAAGGTAAACAAATTATGTCTTTATCAGCTATACTTCCTACTTATCTGTTAGTCAATTTATATGTACATATCATATGTTGACATAGCTGTCACCCACTAACTGAGTGAGAAGTATATGGCAGAAGAATTTAGGTCCAGAGGTACAAAGGACATGAATTGTTTTATTTACAAAAATAAAGGGCAACAGACTTTTCTCGATAAATCAAAATCATTTTGGCAGGGGAAGTGGCTGGTGAGATTGGAGTGTGATCAATGATCAACCATCATCACGGAACCGATCACGAGGGCCACAGTAAATTGGAACACTAGCACACGAGCTTTCTTTTGTAGTTTTATTCTAAAAAACCTAACAAAATGTCGTAAACAATAACATTAAGTACTAAGGGAAGGGATGCTGACCATCAGATATGGACACAAGATAGACAAAATAAACAATCCATCATGTTATGACCGGATTTTCAATCTTATTTTTTTTTTTTTTTGGTTTCGCAGTTTAATCGCTGAAAATATTCTGATTTCATTATATTACTATTATTTTACTGTAGGTATTTTAATCTCAGATGTACAGTGTATTAGAAGGCAAAAACCATGATATTGCATGGCTAAACCCCGCCAACTGACTAAGGAATTAGACATTAAAATATTGATTACCCATCGCATCTAGTCATTTCAAAAACATAATAAAGCCCAGTTTCTTAGACTGCCTTACCGAATGTTATCAACGAAGCACTCTATCGGTAGGGGAAAGCTCTTCCAGATTAAGCCACAGGTTAAACAGATCTGATTGTTTCTCACAGTAGTAGTGAATGGTTTCTGACTTGTTCAACGTAGCCAACAGCTGGTTTCCTCCATCACTGGAACGGTTGCCATGGAAAGGAAAGATTACGATGATAAAAAGTACACTTTTTTATGCAGAGATTTTGATCGTGATAGATTTCTTCTAAAGCCCTAAAATCTCTTAGTATTATAGCTGTAGATGATCAACATTTCTTGAATACGGTACAGATTTGTAAATTAACCCTAAAAAAAGCCAACAAAAGCTAATGCTGGGGTGTCCGACCGGTAGGCAACCAAAAAAACCTTGGGATCACTAGACATATGACCAGCAGTTAATAATATGTGTGCTTGTTATTGCTGATGTGACATTTACACTCTAGCAGGAATTTTGCAGAAAAATGTTAAGTCAGACCAGTGTTCGAGCATTGGGTGTCCCGGGTAAATGTCCGAACGGCAGTTAGCAGCAATCCCTTTGACGATCTACTGAGGGGTAAATTGTCCAGCCAGCATTTCGCAGCAGTACGGTCTAAAATTTGTTATCAACGAATGTCAAGACAGCAGTTCCCCGCAATAAATTCTAGATATCCTCAAGGAAATAGTAATTTCCAAAGTCGCAGTTGTGATGTTGCGCTGTGACGTATTGAACGAAGTACATGTAGTTCTATTGGTTGCGTGACCCTTGTAATTTGTCAGTTTACGGGCAGAAAATACAAAATTAAGAATTTCTTCCAAAGTACAATTTGCAGCATAAGATTAGGCATGATTACTAGACTTGGGCCTAAATGGATCAAATCCAGCATTCCTACGGTTACCGCACCCATGGGAAGACAGGGTATTGAAAAGAACAAACACATATGTCAACATGGCAAAGTTGGTTCGTTTACATGCTGTATTTGCCTCAAAAATAGTAAATATGAGTTGAAAACTAACCAAATCAGTTTTAGTTTATGAATGTATTAAGCCAAATTGTCACATAATAATAAATTACACTTGCTCATTTCATAAAAATCAAGGAAAAAGAGGTTAATTGTGCATTGTAAATACAATCACATAAACAAAGCAGCACTGACCAATCTGCCCATAGAGGTTGTGCGTGTGACGTCATTTCGTTCGATTGGCTAGTCTTCACCATGTTTACGGTATACTGTGTACGGCACATGCATGATAACAAATCCTGCAAAGCATTGTCAATGACTTTGTTTTGGCTCAGTTCGTATTTTCGGAATCATTTCATTAAGCTTCATAACATCGTATAGTACATGAATATTTTCCTAGAAAAATTAAAATACCGAACAACCGCAAGTCAGTCTTCCACAATTTATCACAGACGGTAACAAATGAAATCTTGCGAGACAGGGAAATAGCCCGAGTCTAGCGAGAGTAAACCATGATTAGGCTGTTACTGATGAATATCGGTTACTAGATTCTACACGCAAAATTTGGTTCAGTTTCTTCTTTCTCACCTTGTTTATAAAAAGAAGTAACACCACAGGATGGCATTCTTAGGATTAATTTTACTTCCTGTTAAATTCCTGACTCCGATCGCCGTCATTCTACTACGGATTCTAAGCTTTCTACAAGTTAACGCCGCCGCGCCTGATCATATAATACATGATAGACCCTATAAAGCATGATGAGTTCTACATGATTCACGTCAATGTAGAACTCAAAAAGATCGCCGATTATTAAGATTTAATCATGCACCGTATGAGCCTTATACTCCAAGGAAAACATACCTGAATTTGAACTAGCTATTATAAGTTCAAAGGCAACATTATATTCACAATATTGTAAAACCTACCTCAAGCTCAGATCGAAACGTTCGTTGTGCGGATCATCTTTGTTAAAGCGGCTGTTAGGCATATATTGGGCTTTGGATGACCCACAGGAATTTTTATAAACAAATCGACAATGATGGGGGAAAACGCTGTATTATTAGTTACATTCTTTTTTTCTTTGTATTTACTGATAGAAATATACTTTGCAAAAGTTTTTTGGTGGGAGGGTGAGGTGCAAATGTCGCGTCAGATCGTCACACCGTGATGCATGTTGTTAATTTTTCAGGGGCTCGTGTCGGCCAAGCGTGCACTACAGACCCCACTCCACTGGACGTTTGTTCGGAGCTTCCGGTTTGCACTTATACAACGCGAATTTTCATCCGATGATTATATTTTTGTAGTGTGAAATATGTTTAAAATATCAGCTGTGTTGGCCCAGGAGCTCAAAGGCAATGTACTTTTCAAAAATATTCTGACCTCTTTATCATTTCTACAAAATTCTACACCAATTCTAGAGTCGGAGACAACTTTTTCCTCCTTTGCATACAGGGAAAAAGAACTCCCCGTTGACGCATAGTCCTCATGTTTTGGTTTTTTTTTTTGCTTGTAAATCTCTCATCTTATTTTTTTCTGAAAAGGAAGATTGTTTTTCTACATACCACTAAAAGCCCACTAAAGCTTCCATCATACATTTTCTTTTCTTTTCCTTTCTTTTTAAATATAAATGCAGAAGTGTTAAAATCGTGGCAGAATAGTTTAACTTGTCAGATATTCTCCAGCTATTGAAAATTGACGGTCGTTCAAGCGGTGCGTGGTTTAGCAGTCGACACCACTGCTCTTTGTGTACCGAATCTGGTGTTTTTTACGCTTAATCGCTCCTATCGATAAAAAGAGAATAACCTCTATTGTTGGGGGTTTTGATAAAGCTATTCATAAGGTGTGGAATGGCATGGAAATGAATTACCAATTGACCATCTCCCAATTCAGGGCCTATCTTGTTCTACATGTATACCCTATGTCCAGTAATTACAGTTTTTGTATTTGAGTAAGAGCTACTCCTGTCAAATGAAAGTCCGTAACATGTCAACAAAACATGCTGCTTCTAATTGCAATCTATTCCTGTCCTTTTGTGTCCGAGGGGGTGTACTGAGCAAAGCTGAGGACATACATATGATGGGTGTTAAATTGGACCAAATGGTTGAGATGATATAAAAATCTTAATTTCTTTTGAGGGTAAATGCATGATATACTTTGGAAATGGTTGATCAAAATCTTACATTAACATAGTATGAGAATGCTTGGTCTATATTGAACATGTTAAAGGTGTATTGAGTCCATCACACAAGCACCTTAAAAAGGGTTTGCAATTCTGATTCTCAAAAAAAGGTTTGTTTTTCCCAAATATTGAAAAAAGGTTCTGTATTCCAAAACCAAATACCATGTTAAGTTCGTTATTCCGAATTTAAAAAGAGGTTCGCTATTCCAAATTTTGTATTATTCACCATTGGCATTAGATTTTTTTTGTGCCTAGAAGTCAAACATGTTTTTAAACACTTATTTTGGTACCTGTGTTTCCAACTTGTCTGATGCGAAGTTATGATAAAAATGGAGAAATGGCGGCCATGATTAACCTAACCCCATAAAGAGACTTTCCCACCTGGGGACCACTGAATCTCACAAAACCATACAGCGAAGGATACCTATCACATCTAAATCACTGAATCTCACAATAGCTCACCGTATAGAATATAGTAAAGTGCACCAAATCTCACAAAATCACACTGGTGTCCTGCATCCTAAACCACACCGAATCTCACACAATTCTCACAAATATGCAGAGTGTATGATTAATCACTGAATTCTCAACAGCGCACCACAATAGGTACCACTGGTGGGGGTTTGAGATTGGTGTGGGTTAGGGGTTAGTATTTATCATGCCTACCAAAAAAAAAAAATATGCACCACATAGAACTGTGCCGCATTTGATTGGTGTCATCACCACAAAACATCATGTTCACTGACTTGCTCCAATGTGAAAAAATTTGTGGTCAAGCTAACGGCAACATATAGTGAAAGTAGCACTATGAAATCCTGAAAAAGCGAGTAACAAGGGCCCACACTGGCTGAAAATTATAAGTGCGGAATTTTTGAGTAGTCCATTTCCTGAAATCGGTAAATTTCCTGAAAATTTACATCCCGCATTGTTGTTACAACTTCTAACCATTTAAATAACATCTTCTGTTCCTGGGAATGTTATTACCAAGTAAAAACAAGACTATTAGAAAAAGTCAAAAATATGTGACAAATAACAAAGGATGTAGCATTGTATTTCACCCATAAGGTGAATATTTGGACTTTCTTCTCCCCAAAATTTAGTGTTGAAATGGGCTATTTCCATTTTAGTATAGGGCCTATTATAAAGTGCCCTGAAGGCTGAAAGTAGAAACAACTTCCCCTAAGGGTATATTATAGTATTTCAAGCTGGATACATGTATGTGAATTAGACAATATCACTGGAATATTTAAGCATGTTTTTTTAAATCAGTTTTTCTTATAACTATAGTACTGTACTTTTTATATCAATGAGTTTTTCAAAACATTTTATTGCTAGTACAAACAGAAGGTGCATGAATATGTTTGATACCTAAAAACAATTGTTATAAATAGCAGCAAGGGTAATTTTTCTGTATGTTTAAATTAGGAATTTCCATCCCGTCGCACTTGATTCCGTCCCGTCCTGAAAGGACGACTACGAATAGTTTTTTAAAAAGGAGAATTTGGAAAATGATTTGTGTTAACATGACAGGTTCAACAATATTTGGATATCGTTTAGAAAATGTCATTCAATTTTAATAATTTTTAGCCCTCGAAAATTAAAAAAAATTGCCTCAAAAGGTTACGGGACGGAATTTTACCCTTTTAATTTTTAGTCCGTTTTTTTTTCCTACTTTTAAAAACCTTTTGAGAATTTTTTTTTTACTGTTTGATTGTGAGATCCAAGAACTATTAAAAATGCAAAAAACGATGTGTTATTCTTTTTATTATTAAAGAATATATCATTTTTTCAATTTCCGTCCCGTCGCACTATGAGGGCCATTTTATCTTTAGTTGCCTTATTTCAATAACGATGCATGTAATCCGCAAAATTTTTTTGGTTCATAGACTTTGGTTAGTCCCCTTTGTAGTCATGGGTGTAATTTACTTCAATAGCAGACTTGGATTTTTAGGTTTTGGTGATGACCATTGTTGGCTTTGCCCCCCGCGCTATTAATAACAAAATGTCATTTTTTTCGGAATATGGTTGTCATAAAACTCAAACACCGCTTTCAATATTTTGGCATGTTATTTGCACATTCGAAGCACACCCCTATTCTATAATGGAACATCCATTTGATAAACTGCGATCGTGCTGGTTTTTCCTCAAGTGTGAAGAATATAAACCATGACATGACAAGAGTGGCCTTTGCAGGGCTGATTTTGGAGGATTAAGGACGAAACAGGCAAAATAATGATGTGTGGGAACGGGTTCCATTTCAGGGATTTTCATGAGTAAACCTTGTTTTGGCCCTCGGGTAGGGACGTTCAGAAATTTTGAATTTAACCAAATAATTTAAAATTGTGGGTTCTTAGGCCCGTTCATTAATTACGAGGAGGGGGGCTGGGAGAATTTTCAATTGGTTTGAAAAATTAAGCAACCCCCCCTATTTGCAACAATGTAAAATTACCCAACCCCCCACCTACTGCACATGAAAATTTACACAACCCCCCCCCCCCCCATGCATACAGTCCATTTACTTATATTACTTATAGGCCTAATGCTTTAACTCTGTTAAATGGTGTCCATTGTTTCAAGCACCAGATGGTTCAGGCAAGAAGTTCAATGATCTTGATGCTTGGCTTATTTTATTCATTTCATATTTCTTCAAAGGCCCTGGAAAACGGCAACCAGTTTTCTTACTGTCAATAAAAGCTCTAAGTATCTTTGATAGCAAAGTCAATCAAATGTTTCCAAAATTGTAAGGAGGCACTTAGAAATGTCCTGTCCTGTCTTCGCCTTGAAAGTCTTCCAGATCATGTACGGATTTCTGTTGTATTCATTCATCCATATCACTAAATTAAGATCTTCTGTTTATTCTTCTTCTTTCTCCTCATCACTTGTGCTAACCGTGCTGCAGATATTGCCCTCTTCCTCACTTCCCTCCCTCACTTTCACTTGAGTATTCAATCTCTTTGTCTGAAATATCTTGATCTTGCCTGCCAATGGCGTCAATTTCGTTTTTGACATTGGGGGGGGGTTGTGGGTTTGACTGAAAAATTATGATGAAACAGGGTTGCTGAAAAGATCTAATTACTAGCACATATGGCGCGCAAAGCGCGCTAAATATTTTGGCATTTGGAAGCTAAAATCTTATACTGAAATGTAATTTATTAAGACTACAAGGCACAATGGAGCGTGGGAATTTACCAATTTTTAAACTATTCTGGTAAAACATGAGGTTATTGTTGGTCAAAGTTCAGCATACTATTCAGATTATCACTTACAATGTGTTTCATCAACTAGTATTTGACTAAATCTCTGTATGCTTTCATGTCTTCTATTAAAAGATGGAGTTTTCACACACGAAGAACCATCTTCAATTGGCCATGGCGGATGGAAGACAGATAGAGATCGCTGCTTCCTTTTAGCCCTCTCTTCACTCTTCACACAGCAATACATGTATGTTAACAGCAGCCAAATGTATCAGTCTTTTCCGATTGTTTAAAAAAAAACCTGTGCATCGGTAGGCATTTAGGTCATAAGTCTCTGAGTTAACATGAGTCATGTGTGTGTGTATTTTGGTTTGCAGTTTTTCTTTTTCTTAGGAAGGATAACATAAATTAGTTATTACATACCACCTACTCATACAAAAAAATTACATTGGGCATCAAAATTTACATGACCCCCCCCCTATATATTTTTCCCAGCCCCCCTTCCCTTATGTAAGAAAATGGTAATTTGTAATTCATATGAAAAGGGTGATTAATTATCTAGTACAGGGAAACCTTTACTCGTTTTTTGACATTGGTCGTCGGCACGACTAAATGCCAGATAATGCAGGTTGAAAAGCCGTAGCAATCAAGTCACTGTATATACTCATGGACTTGTCGACGCATTGCTGCGTCTGAAGTCAATTACACTTAATAAATAACCTAATGGCCACAGTATTTATCTTGCACTACTTGTACTTGTTAGTTATCTCCTGCAATTCTGTTTCTTCGATGAAATAAATATTAAGTCTGTATTATTCCAATCTTGATCTTGTCGGATTTCGTGCTACACGATTTGTTGGCTTATGTAAAGTCGTCATACTAGAAATGACGGTGGATTCTGTTATGTGAAATGCAAAAGATTGATAATGTTAATGACTCGTCTGACATGCCCGAAATTTCAGTATGACTCCTTTGTACTATAAGTATTCTAGCATTAAGAATAGTGAGAAATGCCAAACTTGTTTCATCAAATTGCATAGAAACCTATGGACTTCCTGATGAAGTGAGCCCCGTCTTTTGAGGATCTGAAACGTGTCCCAACCTCGGGCCATGCCCGGGGGTCGCTTCGCGCCGCCCGGCGCCGGCCCTGCCCTCAGTGCCAAAACACGCGTTTACTCATGAAAATCCATGAATGAACCCTAATTTATACTGAAACCCCTGTGATTACCACATGAATGAACAGCTCAGGTAGTAACCTTTTCATGTTGTACCACCATCAAGAAGTACAAACCAAATACTTCCCAGGCTCCCGCTAGTTCGCAATGCAAACCCCCTAAATATACGAGCAATCAAGACTCATTCTTTAATCGGAATGCCGTTTTCGTAATGGACCGCTCTATTTTAGTTTTGCAGAACAGTGTATTAAAAACGGAAGCCGGCGGATTTCCTGAATTCCAATACAACTCAGGTAACATATACCACCCAAGTGTTGCTGATGTCCCTTTATGAAATACAAATCTCGACGTGATTTGCAAAAGGCTTAGCAATAACAAATATACATCCTACAATTTGCTTTCACATGTGGAGTAATGGCGCTATGGACTGCCGCTGTCGTCAACTGTTTGTGGAACTATAGACAATTAATATATGGAAGGATTTCCCCGATTGTATCTCGAGTAACTAATTTGATTTTTGCATCTATTATGATTAATGACCTTCTCCTTTGTTCGAATATCTAACCGTAAATGGACCCCCATTTACGGTAGAAAGGCTACCGTAGTGTAGAATGGGCGCACGAGCACATGGCCTCATCATCAAAACATCATTTGCATAACAGTACCTAAAAACGCTCCCTGACTGAATTTCCCGTCTAAACGCAACATAATGTTGTATTTTTTTACTCTACCATTGTCACAACTTACGTATTGGCTTCTTCTTTGGGGGGACAACAAAACCATTATTCTTTCATATCTTGGTGAATTCCACTGAATGGAGCATTCTTGTTTTGGTGATCACGGCGCATCAACCGAGTTCTGACACGTCATCGCATCCTGGCATTGTTATCTATAAATAGATCTAATATTTAATTCGATTTTGGATCACACATTTGTGGCGGTGTGTCTTCCTGTTTGCTGCTCCAATCATCCTGTAGAAAATGTACACTTTCTTTAAAGGTGTTTAGCCCATCATATTTCATTCCCAGTATTTTTAATTCCAACAAAAATTGGGTTAATTTCAGATATTGGAACTTCAATTTAACCTTGATTTGACATGGTGTTTGACCCTTTACTTTTCGATTGATGAAATAACATTGGGACCATTCCATTTGTGCTAAAAGGGTTGAGCACACCTTCGTTATTTTTGGGTCCGGTTTTTGTTGGATGCTGTTATTGAACCTTTAAAAAAAAATGTAATTTGGTGGGTAATTCCTACGCCTTATGCTGTATTCATTGCCAAACTATCACATACCCGTATAATGAGGGCGACATTCCAGATTTTCCCCTTGTGACGTTGTTTAAGAATTATTTTCCTGTGCGATAAATAGAACAGTCCATCATATTGCATGATAGTATGGAAAACACCAAGGGCCAAGATGATTATGGTAATACCAATGGTAATACCGCCATTTTATAATCACAACAAAACCAGCGACCAGACATTCCCAAGAGAAAGTATGCCAATTTTTCCCCCCAAAAACCGGGATCGACTGCCAAAGAAGAGATGCACAACAACAAGTATATAGTCAACAACTATCTACAGGCATGCTTACGGTAAAACTAGGCACGTTCAACAAATTACCGATGTTTTACTATTTTCAGTTGCAAGCATTTTCATTTGAAAGAGGACAATTTTAACTTAAAAAATGAGGGGTCAATCTTGTATGTAGTGTGAACATGAGCAGTTACGGGAAACTATGACCATCATATTGCCGTTTCAAATTGTGAAGAATGTGTGCAATGTCTAATGTACAATATGGTCATGTGACCCCACCTTTGAAAACCTCCCTAATATCTTTACTCATGTTGAAAACATTACCAGTTGTCCACACAAAGGCTTGGAGTCTTTAAGATGAACGTCCCTCATCAACCAGTTTTGACAATATGAAAGCTTATGATCAGGCCATTACTCTACTACCACATAAGTCAACTCACGCCTATTTTTAATTATCAAAATCGGTTCTAAATTTTTCTCCATTTGTACCAACACAGTAAAGCCATTTTTAGTGTGTACAGATAGGCACATTTCAACTTATGGTGAGTGGGCTCCATCTTTTTTGTGATGTGTGGCTTACCTGAGTAAAACTACTGACCATTTGAGCACAAACAGGGGCCAACGTGGCGTCTAAAAATGTTGAACGCAACACCGCCCGCAAAATGTGCATTACCCACCATCTCCGATACAGACGCGAAGCCTATTCCTATCTGCATATTGAGTTTTTCTCGATCAACTTCTCAGGAAGTGTGGGGCCTTGTTTTTACGACCGAGGATAATATGAAACAATTTTTATTAGCTCCGAAGATATTGCGAACCTTTTTTGCTCTCGGAGGCCTAGTCATCTTCCCTGCTGCAGATTATTGTATACGGAAATGATTCTACCGTGATGCGAGTCGAGTGCGCTCAAATAAAAACGTTCATCATGGTAGATTAGGTCTCTTGGTACTAGGCTCTGCATTTCCCCCTTGGCCATGTTGAAACTGCTGTTTTCATAATACTGCACATTCATGTAGGTACATCATGACCAGTGGTGATGTAGGAACGCTCCTTGCTTTAGTAATATACACATTACAAAACATGTTGCTTGCCATGTGTACACCACAGTGAATCGGCCTGTCTGCATAAAAATACCCGCGTCGGTCGGTGGCCGAGTTCCAACGTCCAATAAATTAAACCACATTACACAATCACTTACCAAGACCAACGGGCGAACCTTTGGTAGCTTTATATGGTTTCGCCTCAAGAATTACGACAGGAAAATCGCTCCAACAAGAGAAAAAACTTAACGATGTTTCCAATATCTCGATATTCCCCATTCTTCCTTAAATCGTACGACAATAATAAATGAATTGTCCGGATGTCGCGTGTAAAAAAATGACCTTTTCCTCTTGGTGAGACCGGTCACGGGATCACTCCTATCCTCGTTTCGTATGAGCTCGTGGTGCGTGATTGATTCTGATCTGTAAAAAGGTCATAAACTGCCACCAATTTACAGCCTGTTAACTTAAATATTGTACTTGTGTCTTGGTAATATTGGATTCTGTACAAAAGATACCATATTCTGATAAATTTGCTTCATATTGCAGCGTTACTACTCTACCTATATCCACAATGGTACGTCACGTTACCAGTTACATCGTCGACTTTAAGAACGAAAGAAATGGCAGACAGCCAAGGTTGTGTGGCTCGTGCATCCTTATGATGGACGATGTTGTGGGCGTTGGTATACCATGTGTACGAGCACGTTATGGTCCGGACTGAAATGGTCCTTTCCTGATCCACAACCTGGTCCACCAGAAAAGGCGACCTCAGAGATTTTCCGATTTCCTGAGATGTATTGGCGCCCCCCCTCATTTTTTTTAAAAACAAATCGCGTGTTTTCCTGAATTTTAAGAGATTTAAAGTTTTCCACACACTAAATTAGATTCCTACCTTTCATTTGCTACATAAATATCTTAAAGTGAATACAAAGGTGATTTTGTATATGCTTGGCCTATTTTCAATAGAAAACATAGGCTGAATTTCTATTTTGCTTATAGGAACTGAGAATTTCCAATTTTTTGTACGAAAGAAATAGTTCTCACTTAATCCTTTCATATTGGGATATTTTCAAGATAATAAAATAAGGTTGCTAATAATTGTTTTGATGTTTTTCATAACTTAAATTGGCGAAAAACTTGCTAAAAAAAGACTAAAACACTTGGTAATGTTGATAGTCATAGGATGTATGTAAAGTGGAATCTGAGGTGTCCAATTTAATGTTTTCGTCGTGACATTTCAGTCAGTGGATCGTGTTTTCAAGCAACTAGCTCATGCCTTTAACTAGGTAAGGCCACACGAAACAGGTATATTGATGGCATTAGCTCCAGACGTTTAAGGCAGGGCGGTGAATCTTCCACCTACTGGCTTACATTTTGAACCTCACCATTCTGACTGTTTTTATTCCCATTTCACCCTGTCGGTTATTTCCAAGCTCGGTGAGCCGGTTTGTGATCATTGCAGATGATTGGCTTCTTATCATCTTGCACAATCTGGTTTTAAACCTAGACGTACACTCAACTTTAAGAGGTGATTGTTCCGAATTATGTGTCTTGTGTTCTCTACTTGATATGGGAGCCTGGCACTGGCTAGTACAGGGACCCGTTACGTCGTTTTTTGACATTGGCTCGGCACGTCGGAAATGAGGGTGATTCGTAAATGTGAAATGTCAAAGATGATAATGACTCGTCCGACATGCCCGAAATTTCAGCATGACTCCGTTTTACTAGGCACTTGCACATACCCATCAAGTACCGTGGGGAACTCAAACTTGCGGTTTTTGATGGTAGACGCAAGTATGCCTTTTGCAAATCCCTATTCACTACTGTGCTAATATTGATGGTTACCACTAAACCGGCGATTTTTTTCTTTTATCTTGGGAATGCAATGGATTTGAGGCTCAATTTGAGGACGACATGAGAAAAAACGGCCTTTCATCTGATATCAAAATCGCTACTACTTCCGGTCACTAGGGGGTTTTTTTTTTTTTTGTTTTTTTTTTCCCAACGACGATCGGAACACCGCACCTTTAAGTAGTTTAACAATGTTACTATCTTTTTATAATATGGCACACTGGTGAAAGCACAGGGGCTGTGTTTTTAAAAAAAAATGTAATCAAGGTCAGTCACACTTAAGATTCTTCTGCACAAGCTAACACACTATGATGCCAAATTAATACAGTGAATTAGCATAGTTTACAAATTACCTTCAGGTGTAAAAACAACCATTCATTGATGGCATTAGCAAATATTGTGTCTCAAGGCTCCATTCTAGGTCCCTTCTTTTTATCATCTTCATAAATGATCGCCCCAATTTAACATAATGAAAAGTAAGGTACTGGTTTATATACAACGACCTGCACTTATGTAATAGCTGAAAAGCCAGATTTATATTGAACATCATGTCTTAAACGAGGACTTATAACTGTGCTGCGTCGTTTGCATCCATGGATGAATGCAAACAATAACTATCAATGTTTAAAACACTAAGGTCATGACCTTAGATTTTCGAAAGTTTGAAACGTTTCCTCTCTTCTCAGCGACCATACTGCTTACAAGGTGGGTTTTCAGAGCTTCCTCGACGATCCGAGGCGTCGGGGCCGCCTACAGGGCCGGATTCTAATTCAGTTTGAATACTGGGATATTCACCTCTAGCCAGCGGACGCCTCCATGTTTCTTGAAAGTTTGGTGTTAGCCATCGCAAGGACCCGTGATCTGTTCGAACCAGACACGCCTACCTCCTAAAATTTTCTATACTTCTTGAGAAAACGACAATATCAAAGTAGCCCCCGCCTTGTTACACAATAATCCCTCTGTGGCCGAGATCTTGCACATGCAATAGGAGTCTCCTATGTAAGTGCTCGCATTTGTGTTTAAAATAAACTGGCCTCCGGCCCTGGGAAAGTCCCAACTGGGTGCACGGGCTGAGAGCTTCGTTTACTTTTTGAATGACTCTTCCCACACACGCACACCAATTGCACTTTCTTCCAGTCACGTGATCAAGGATACCTAATCGTAAAACCCCTTTATCAACCTCCGATGAATAGGATTGACCAGACCCAAAAGCTCGGACATGTGTTTGGGGTCCCTTGGATTTGGCCACTCATGCACTGCCTCTATCTTAGCTGATGGGTGTGGTCCCTCTAACGGTTACCACATTCCCCAACAACCATAGCTAACCCTGCCCTTTTGGAACAATTGCACTTGGTAAAGTTTTAACTTTAGGGTAGCACCTCTATCTACTCAGTACAGTTTCTAGCCTCTCCACGTAGAAGGGGAATTACAGAGCCCAACGTGGGTAATACATTCCACGCATAAAGACTACTCGGAGTTGAGAATCCGACTATCTTGTCCTTCGCATCATCATCCAAAACCACCTGCCAACACCCTGCGGCCAAGTCCAATGTAGAACAATACTTCGCTCCTCCCAATGCATCCAATGAGCCACATTTGCAAAGGGTTGGCGTCTTTCACCATGATCTCGTTCAATTTTCTATAGTCTAAGCACATGCGCTTAGACCCATCTTTCTTCTTGACCAAAATTGCACTGTTGCTCATAAAGTTGGAATAACATATTTTTTACCATTTTTTATGGAATGATTCTTACAGTGTGAGTTATTTATGATATCTTGGGTGTATATCGCCACACTTCTCTTCCGAACATATCACCATTGACATTGTCCACAATTAACCCTTTACGAACTGTGTCCTTAGCCTGAAAGGAAAAAAGGGGTAATTGAACAGCAGATTTAAGGATTTTGTTACTATTTTTTTCACATCAGTCAGTTTTACAGATTACACATTTTTGGGTGATTTCATGCATCCAAATGTTCTGTAGTACTGTTTTAAATGTCAATCAGTCACTAATATCGAGTATGGTCACCCCTGGCATGAATCAGTGCGTCAAGACGGCGCGGCATACTGTCCACAAGGTTGTTTATGATGTCAATTGGCAGAGCGTCCCATTTATCGGTCACAGCCTGAGCTAGCTAACTCCTGTAGAGTTTGAGGAAGATTGTCCCTGTCATTGATGGCTCGGCCTAAGGCATCTCAGGCATGCTCAATAGGGTTCATATTAGGCGAGCAAGCAGGCCATGGTATCTGCTCCACCCTCTGCTTCAAGAAATTGTCTTACTACAACGGCCCTGTGCGGCGTGGCATTGTCGTCTTGCAGCCGAAAACTGTTTGCATAAACCCCTCTTGCATGTGACAGGCAGTGGTTTTCCAGAATGTCCAGGTACACGACGGCTTTCATGTTTCCATCTGGCACCACCAGTGACGTATTTCCTCCATAATGAATACCGGCCCATACCATCACTGAGCCGCCACCACTTTCAGTCGATTCCTGAATACGGTCATCTCGGAGGTTCTCACCACGTAATCGACGAACCCTTTGTCTTCCCTCTTGATGGTCAAAGATGTAGCGGCTCTCGTCCATAAAGACAATATTCCGAGCTGTAATCTTCTATGCTCCCTAGCCCAGCGAAGTCGAGCAACTCTGTGGTGAACGGTTAGGCGTGGACCTTTGGTCATTCGTCTTGCTCGGTACCATGTTGAAGCAATCTCCGATAGTTTGGAGGGAAACGTTGATTCCATAGTGTCTTCTCCACAAACGACGAAGACTGCTCTTTGGCATTTTCTGGGCTCTACGGCACAGATTAAGCAGTTGGCAATTATCTCCTCTGGTAGTCAATTGTGGTCGTCCTTGAGATTTTTAATGGCCTCAAATCACCCACCTCTCGATGATCTCTGAGGATTTTACAGACCGTATTCTGCAATATCCCGAGGAAATCAGCGACTTAATTTGGCTTGTTTGTACCCTTCCCGCCGGAGTACAAGCACTCTTCGGCGTATTGCCAATTGCCGTTGGACGAGGCATAGCCTAGGAACCTCTGTGTCAGTTTTTGTTGTAAAGGTAACAACCAACTCTGAAAAATGTGGGCTCGTTACAGACAGGCTCGGAGCGGGGAAAAGGAACAAACAACATTTTATAGCTCCCAACAAAAGGCATTGTTACGTTGCATGGATTCACTTCACCTGGGTAGTACGGGACTTATTATGTAATCATTCGCCTACAGTACTCTAATATGATTACTGAGGCGTTCAAATAGAAATACGTTTTAAGATTGGGTCTGAAAAATTTATTCCAACTTTATGAAGAACAGTGTATTAAGCTCGATCGACCATCGGACTATCGGACGGCTAGATGATATCGTTCTCTAATAGCTTTTTCACTTGACTACACGATTCTTCCCGGTTCTGTGGCGATGTATGTCGTAGTGGTTGCCGAATGGGGCGAGCATCCCCTTTCAGAAGACATTTTGATACTCTATCAATAGGCGGAACACTCTCGACCTATCTTCGTCACCTAACTGTGCAGTACTAACAACTCTTGCAAGTGGGCAGGAACTGCCCTTTGGTCAAATGGGAACTTCTGTGACTGCATGGGCTCCTGAATGTCATCGTCTGTAACGAGAGTCAACTTTGCCACCGCCGTCCAACGTGGAACATCTTTCGGTTTGCCCGCCAACGTTAGCAATCCTTAGGGGAATAACACCATCTACTGCCGTCACTGCCGTTCAAGATGCGATCACACACTTAACTTACATTAACGACGCTAAGTGCAATGGTTCGACAAGTCCGACATGACTCCCCTCAGGTAATCCTACTGGCCATCACAACAAGCTCGTGGCCCGCGGGCACCTTCACATCTTCATTGAGCACCACCCGTGGTTGGTATCTTTTTCTCGGGCTGACATACAGTACACATCATTAACATCCACCAACATTAAGCCGGAGCCGGTTGAAGTCTAACGTTGCGCCCAATTTCAACAAATAATCCATCCCCAGCATCCCATTTACCACTTTGGCAACGACGACGTCCAACACCTGACAGTTCCCTCCTACATTTATCTCCAATTTTACTATTCGGTCTTTGGGCATTCAGCTTGACGTGTTGTATACTCACCTATTGAACACTTATGCTGGTTTCATACTAGCTTGTCGTGCCGTCGCAGTGTCGCACGACAAGTAATTTGTGCAACAGCGCAAGCGTAGTTAACACGTGACCATAAAACTTGCCATGTCGCCGCGACAGGCTGCGACCATGCTGCGACAAGCTGCGACAAGCCGATAAATCGATTAGTTTGTCGTGCTGCTCCCTGCGACAGACAGCGAAGAGTTGACTTGAACTCAACTTTTCTGCGTCACCACCCGATGCCGTAAAAAACTGACCAATGAAAATGCACGAAGTATTTACATATTTGTTAAACTCCTCCGCAGCGATGGGACATCGATAAAAATGATTCATTTTGGATTTGGGTGAGACTATTCCAACGTAAACAAATGGCGATGAAAGAAAAATGGCGCAAGATTCAAAGATCTAAAAAGAAGTTTTCCAAAAGATAATCAGCCAGCAAAACGATTGGATATCCAATTCCCAGGTAAGTATGAAATAAAAAAAGTACTGAAAAAGTAAGTAAGTAAGTAAGTAAGTAAGTAAGTAAGTAAAAAAGTATGAAAAAGTAAGTAAGTACACGAAGTAAGTAAGTAAAAAAGTGTGAAATACTCGCGACACTGTCGCAGCGACACGCGACAGCACTTTTTGTCGCGGCGACAAAAAACAGCAAGTAGCGCGACAACACTACAACTTGTGGTTTTGCGACACTGCGACAGCACGACAAAAGTATGAAGCCAGCATTAAACCCATAGAGGAAATCTGTGTTTCAGATTAACTGCCGTGTTTGGGGTCAACAATACACTCACCCAGACAAACATAATGTGGTCCAGGTGCCAAGCAGGTCACTATACAGTTCCCAAATTAACAGTCTTGTAAATATCCCCTCCCTCCAATACTGTTTGTATAGCATTAACATGCATCAATGCATTCAGGCCACGCTCTATTCTTGTTTGAAGCCCTCCCATACCTCCAGCCTCCCCATGGGCCCCTGAGTCGGCCTGTCCTCGTTTTCCTCCTTTCTTGGACAATACTTGGCTAGGTGCCTCTTCTGACACTTAAACACCTCAAACTCTGGCACCGGCAGCTCCGCACTTGAAACTCTTGAGTGGCCCTCCTGATCGGACTTCACTAGACACTCCGAGGAAAAATGTTCAGGTTGATGACGAGCATAGCAGACGTTCCCCGATGGGCGAGTCGACGATATGGCAATGGAATGCGCAGTCGATCCTTTGGGTGCACCCTCGGCGGTTCTGACGACTCTCGCGTTGGGGGCATGCTCCTTGGAATAGCACTATGTTACACTGTCTTGTGGATTCGACGCTCTACTTCCTCAAAGCATGCACCCAATCGGTATCCATCATGGACTGTAACTGAGCTTTGGCGATTCGACTGACATTGCCCTACCGTACACATTCTTACTGCGTTCACGGTTTTTCTCCGAACGAGATTCTATAGCCTCAGCCCCGAGAATTGGTTCTTCCTGTGTCTCTTGATCGAAAAAAAAAAACTCCTTCCGGATATGAGAATCTGCTATAGCTTGCTTAATACTGTTATCCCTCTCCCTCTTATCAGTCTTAGGGTAGGATTGCGCCGCCGATTTCTTATTATCCTGTCGCAAACTATACCGGCTCTCCCCTTGTTTTTGCTCCCGTCTAGAAAGCTCTACAAAGTAGTTCTTTTGATATTCTTTTAAACTCCTTTGACATCGTCTTCTTAAGTTCTTGGCAAGTCATCGTCCTCGGATGTACATCATTTATGCTTACATCATTTATGCTCAGGGCCGACAGAGCATTCCCTTAGCAACCAGTGTACAATCGGTTGTACCGATTCAAAATGGCGGTCCAAAAACGATTTTACAATGCGCACCAAATTCTCCTGCCATAAAAAGAAAAAAAAACTTCTTTAAAAAAAACACTTTTTCCATAAAATTTGGCTCATAATAGGAAAACATGAATACATTTTACATTGCTGAAATAAAAAATAAAAAGTTACTCCAGTGCGATCTAAGGGGCAAAACACAAGCCACCTACTCAGCCTACAACAAAACACCCACAGTACACACACAACGTCAATATTATTTGAAATACGCACATGGTACGCTGCACAAAAAGGCTAGACTTTTATATAATCCAAAAATTCATCAAGGACTACCTCATGTAGCCTCTTTGTAGCTTATAAAAGGTCGACCTAGGCATTACTTACAGACTCCACAGCATAGGGCAGCTATGCAACATCTTCCTGTTTCTTCAATTTAAGTCATAAAATGGTCACTGAAATGGAGGGATACTCTAAGCCTTGCTTTTTTCGGCTATGGTTTCATTAAAGTGTCACAAATATTTTTTTAGATAACAATTACCTGTCCACGTAGCCATTAGATATTTTTGAGTATTGGTTAAGGTGAATGTCCTCGATTTGTCATTCAACCGAATCGGTTATTTCCATGAAAACACCTTCCGTACTCTTGAAGGTTTAGATGAGCTTCTACTGAGAAATAACAGGCTTTCATCAATTACGAACAACTCATTTAAAGGTCTTCATAAGTTGCAAAGGCTTGAGCTATCGCATAACTATCCACCAGGCGTATTTTAAGTGATTTGCCTTCTTTGAGTAGCGCAAATTTGAGTAGTAATTCTTTGACTGTGTTACCACCGGTTGTTTTCTCATCCTTGCATCAACATGGAGAAATGACTGTCGATTAGTCTTATAATGGTATGGATTGTGCATCAAGTATATAATCTTTTAATGAAATGAATATCTTTGATTTATATTTGTCATTCAACGATTTTCAATGCTTTCAAAAATTAACCTTCCCTGTTGTGCAAATTTTGCCATAAGTGCTTCCTAACCTATTGGTACTGAACGGGTATTTAATAGAAAGACATCTATCAACACTCACTTGAGAGAGTTGACAATATTGCCAAATGCCGCAATCTTACAAACAATCCCATCTCGCAAAGGCTGTACTCTGGTCCAATCGTGTTTCATCATTTGAAGACAAGATGCGACGACATTGGAGATCATTGCCGTAATTCCAAGTACCCAAAGCGAAAAGCGTAACAGCTAGGACAGACGGGAACATTCTATTGCACGTTAAATAAGCAGATCTTGGATGTTCAGTTACACACACCGACCTTTTGTTTAAAAAGCAACAAGTCCCGAATTTATCAAATAAGAAAGTCGAGTCGTAAAAATTTACGAATGATTCGTTAGACACAAGCCGAAGAGGGTTTCTCTTAAATCAAGAGTTTCAATTTGGACAACAAATGAATTCGTGTACGGACCAATACATACACTGTATAAGAATTTGTGTGACGCATTTAAGATACGTAAGGAAGTAATCTGCTCAAAGAAGTAGTTGTCAAATTCGAGCAACACAACTTATTGTGTTGTATTTCTAGGATTGCGAGTTTGGATAACCCAGAAAATGCACTTGCTTCAATTGACGACAGTAGATTTCCCGTCAACCTTAAAATGGTAAGCTTACATTGATTTATATTGAAATAGGAGTCAGAAAGTTGTGACTCAAATTCAGATACTTTAAATTATGCAAATGACTGAGTATTGTAGTGGATATTGTATTCTATTTTCATTTAAGGTCAAATATTCCAGATATTTGAGGAAGCTGACTGACAAAGTATCAATATTTTGCAAACGGTTGTTATCCAACTGTAGAACTTTCAGTGACACCAGAACCTTTAGAGATGGTAAGACATATAATTATTTGCTGGATTGAGATATTCAAGAAAGATCAACGATCCCAAAATGGGGTCAATGGAGCTTATACAAATAATTATTTCTCAAATTCAGTGATATTAATTTCCATGACATTCTGAAAAAAGCCATGAGGTATGGCTGAGAGATTGCTATTTGCCATTGTCACAACTATTAAATCGGGCATGTATACAAGTAATTGTTCACTAGTACTTCCATTATCAATGTTTTCAACGACGGCATAGAATTAAATCAAGCAATTCACTTTCTAATGATTTCAAACCATTGTTACTGAGATCCAGAAATTCTAAATTAAGTGTAAAATCAAATAAACCGTGAGGTAGTTCTTGTAAGTGATTATAATGTAGGAATAATATTTGTAATGCTCTAAGTTTATGAAACACCAATGTTTCAAACGGGCTTTCCAATGTGTTGATTTTATTGTTACCCAAAGAAAGGTGAAGTAAATTTCTGCATGTTTGAAGTGTATCTCGAGTGATTTCAAAGAATTGTAATCGATTTGAAGGATTTGTAGTTGTTATGCGTTACTTAACAAAGAAGGTTCAGAGATTTAAGTTATTATGCTGGAATGAAAGTTTTGTCGATCTAGTTGAACTCATAGTGAACTCGGGTACTTCAGAAAGCATATTGAAAGCTAAATCAAGTATTCGCAAATTTGTAATTGTACTAAATATATCGTTTGGTAAGTCAAAGAGATCATTCCTCTAAGATTTAGGTGATGCAATTGACTTTGCCTGTGAAAAATCCGTGACAGCAAGGACGAAATATGGTTAAACTCCAAGTGCAGCTGGTCTAGATTAGGCATCTCATTAAATGTGGTGTTGAATAGTATAGAAAGATTGTTATTTTTTAAAATCAATTGTTGCAATGAAGTTAGCGAACCAGATACGTTTTTCGGCAATTTATGAAGTTGGTTGAAATCAAGATATAGCCAAATCAATTGGTCCATTTTGGAAAATATTTTGTTCGAAAACGTAGAAAGCATATTCTTGGCTAGATTAAGATAGATGAGATCATCTAAAGTAATGATATCTTCTGGCAACGATGACATGTAGTTAGATAGATAGATAGAACTTTGAACTTAAATCGAGTCTAGTTATATTCCCAATACTTATGTTAGTAAAAATACCTTGCAGATGACTGTCTTATTTGGTTACTTGAAAGATACAGGTTCGTTAATGACTGCATCTCATTCAATTGTCCTAACGAATGGTTGGACAGTTTGGATAGACGGTTATGATCTAACACTAGAGTGGCAAATGTACTGGGACAAAACACCCCTGACAAGTTGACTACTCGATTAAAACTTAAATCAAGAAGCGATAAGCCGAATTGCTGAAAGCAAGATACAAGTTTATAATTTGCACAACAAGGAAGGATAATTTTTGAAAGCATTGAAAATCGTTGAAATCCGTGAAAACTTAATAAAGCAATACCCTGGCTATATTTGATATAGGAAATTCTACTGCCAATTTTACAACTTGCCACTAACGTTCGATATCCAAGGTTGCAGACACAACTTTTGGGGCATTGAAAAACAAATGTGTGATACTGGCCAGGAAGTTCCCTGCCAATTCTTTAAGTGATATAGGCAGTGATATTACATTCCACAATAGTTTGGTTACGTAACCTAGAATGGCAATACTTTTGCGGGCGATCATTTTCAGAGGTAATAATTTCGAGTTTTAGTTCAACGTAAAAGAGGTGAAGATCGAATGAGATGTTTTCACGAAATGTTGCCATGCACGACTTCTGATTGCTATTTATCGACAGAAATCTTTCATGACAAATTGTCTGAAAACAAGCTTGTCGTTCTACCAGTACATAGCTGAAAGTCTTTATTGGCAATAATCTAGAAATAATAAGTTTTAAGTCAGACGTATTTGACGAAATCGTGCATTTCTCTGTTTGAATTGTCCGAACAAATAATCAATTGGTTGGCACACGCTACCTCGTAGCAAGTATTCGGAAACTGTTTTAGACGAGGATGTGAATTCGGAACCACAAGCGTTTTCCAAAATTTCTCGAAACAGTAGCAATATAAGCAAATTCACAAGCTTAACGATCATTCTCATTTTGTTTTCTTGTAGAGTAGTAGAGTATAGTTGAGAGCAAAAGCTAATTAAAGGCATTCGTTATTCATTATGGTCATATAATACGTGGAAATTGAATTTCGCACATCTATTCCTAGAGATCGCACGACCGGTGAACGTACATCGACGCATTGCAGAATACTTGCTTATCACTTTTTAAACGCAATGCAGAGTGGTTAAGAGCCATACCCCAGGAGATAACGTTAACCACCGTAGTTAAATTACAAGTTAATAGACCATTTGCACGATCCCCGAAATGCATCTCGTATGGTGCCCATTTCCATCCGGGAACTTGTACCAGAGGTACGTCATGTTTACAAAAAAAATTGTTGTTCGTTCGTTCGCGTCGCCGAATCGAACAGTGCCTAAAATTACAATACAAAGTACCTTTTCACGTGAAGTTAATCTTACAAACCTTGTCACCTGACGGACGATTACACAACTATAGTGCAACGTCACAGATAGGGTAAGTTTTCTGGTATTTTCGTTACGCTCCTAACCGTATGTTTTTAGCCGACTTGAGGCTGGTATAAGTTCCTGGATGGAAATGGGCACCGAATGAGATGCATTTGGGGATCGTGCAAATGGTCTATTGTATCTTTTGATGTATGCAGGTGTGTGTTCAATGACGTCATCATCATGCATAGTTTGATGTATTCGATTATTTGTCTACGGAAGTCGACGTTCCGGAAAAGAACATGTGAAATATGAATACATATGGTATACATAAACTGCTAAAACTTAAACAATGACCTCAAATGGCCTCAGATGAACATTTGAAACATTTTAGGACTATATTTAATCTGACATTGTACGTTTTTATATCATATCTATGAAGAGTATGAATATCTTTTTGATCGGGACAAATCCACTGTTAGGTGCTCTGTATCATATCAACAAAATTGCAAATATATTGACAGTAACGAGAGACTTCACATAACAGGTGTCCCTAAAAATGTGAAAAAGTCTGATTTTGCACTAATGTAAAGCTTACTATAAAAAATATCCTAATGTGAAAGGATTAAGCTGAGAATCAGTCTTTGGTACGAAAATTGTGAAATTTCTAATTTACTATAGGTGCACATTTTTACTATAAATGTTTGATTTTGAAATTAAACAAAAATCGCCTTCTGTTATTACCACTTTCAAGGCATTTCTGTAGCCAAATATAAAATAAGAAATCTAATAAGGCTCTTATCTATATGAAATCACTACATATGGCACAATATATGAATGCCCCAAAATCTCTCGTTGCACCTTTAAAGAATTCAAAGGACGTCGCCGGATAAGGAAAGGGTACGCTCTCTACAGTTTTCATGAGAATAGAGTCCCTTGATTGTAAGATAATTAAAATATAATAATGGGTAATTGAAATTTCTATATATAAATCCTTTCCACCCAAGAACCACAACGTCGCTTTGCAATGATGTACATTATAATTAGCAACATATTATGAGTGACATTGTGGTTATTGAGGGGAAAGACCTCATTTTCTTATGTTTGTTTTCTGGGGTGGACGCAAATAGTCCTGCAAATGCAATCAATATCCATTTTTACCCACCTTGTAGAAACACACGCCTAAACAAGCAAACATACATAATCACTTCATATAATACTTAATTACAGCTACCATTTCCACTTACTCAATGTGACAGTGTACATACCATTAGCTGCATATCATTCGTATATGTTGATCACTTTGAACATGGAATAGGTTTTGTACCTGCAAACTCGATCACTGTTCTATGATTTGTAATACCGGACCACAATAATTACCTTTCCTATTGTGATGCTTGCCAGAGATATTATGTTAAGTGAGATCGTATTCACTCTTGCATTTTACGGTCAAAACACTTTTAGAGGAGGAGCTCGGACCCAGGTCAAACATCATCGTTTACCCCTCACTACAGAAAAGGCTTGACACCTTTGGTAGTTAGTATGGACCCTCTACATCAATGCTAGGTAGGTAGTACTCTCAAATTGTGGTATCACTATTTCAATAGGGGACAATTTAAGTTTACACAGGGGTCAAATTTTTAAAATGATCCAATCATGTTGAAATGTACGCCATTTTGTCCGTCTAGTCATAAGGATTCCAAAAATGTATAGTTTGTACCATCTATGACCATTGGTTTGCGAGTTATATGGTAAAAATGGCTAAAATGGTAAAAAAAGGTCAATTTCTATTTGTACAGGGGTCAAAAACAGAAGTTGATTCAATTTGGGTAAAAAATGAACGAAGTTGTTCATATAGCCTAATGTGTCAAAATAAGAAACAGTTTCTACCACCCGCAATGCATAGTTACCGTGTTATGCGACAAAATAGGTCATAGGGCAACATAATCCAATTGGTGTTGACCTTCTTTGACCCTTATCTCCGTAAGTAAGCATTTAACATAATCAAAACTATACTTTTTAGGAGTCCTCTTACCTCAGGCAATAAATTTTGGAATCCTTGTGATTAGATGGACAATATGGCATACATTACAACATGAATGGGGCATTTTAAAAATTTGACCCGTGTGTAAACTTAAATTGGCCCCTATTGAAAAAGTGATACCACAATTTGAGAGTACTACCTACCTAGCATTGATGTAGAGGCTCCATACTAACTACCATAGGTGTTAAACCTTTTCTGTAATGGGGGTAAACGAACTCCTTAAATAAGACCGCTATGATATTTGGCTCCTGCTCTATTTCTAGCTGTATTATTAATTATAAGCCCTTTACAACACAGTTTTTTTTCAGTTTTCTAAGATGAAAAAGGAATTATTTTCAATCCATTAGACTGAAATTAGTGATAACAAAAGCGCAGTGACGTTGGTGTTTTAACGCTTGTAAAACTTTCTCAATCAAATTGATTTTTTTACTTCCATTTTTATGCGTTTGTGTAATTTAGTGTAGGAAGTCCCCACAAAAGTATGATATAACGAAAATTAATATGCTGGCTTAGATCAGTTAAAGGGCAGTAACAGCCGTTCTTGAACCTATTCGCGCAATATTTTCGATATAAAATGCGGTGGTTTCTGTGCAGATTTACCCCGAAGGGAAATACAAAAAATGAATGGATTAAAGTTTCAAAAACGTATACCGTAATACTTTGGAAAAGGGAAAAGGTTTCCTTTGATGACAGGTTTACTGCCACAAACTTACTATCGACAAAATAGCCAACTGTAGGTTGATTCCACTTTTGAAGCTGTTAAGTCTGATCACAGAGTTGTCTCTTGCAGGAGCCGGATAAGTTATCGTCAGAGTAAACCACCGCCCAGAGATCCCATGAAAACAATTGACTGGAGGAAGGTAGTGGGGGACACAAAGCTTTGTGAGCAGTATACTGTAGCAGTACAGGTTCAACACTCTTGTTGATGAGCTTGAAAACAAGAACTCCACCACAGTATATGATGTCCTCATTTCAGTCAACAAAGAAATTGCATTGGAGATGCTACCTAGAAGAAATAAGAAGACTACTGCCTTTTGCCTTAAATGACAAAGTCAGCAATGCCAGAGAAAAACTGAAGTCTGCAGCCAAGAAGCACCGTACCAAATCCACCAGAAGCTCCAAGCAGAACCTTGATGCTGCTAAGGCTGCACTTGATGATGCTTATACACCGTGGTGCTTGAATAGCATGTTAAGTCCAAGGCTGAAGCACTTGACAACCTACATCTTTAAAACAAGCATGCTGCTGCCTGGGAGGCCCTGAGCGAGCTGACAGATAAGAAGGCTACCCCACCTATAAGAATCAAAGGTGAAACAATTGAAGAGCGCCTTGACACATAGTTTCAGCACTTGAGGTCTCTACTTGGCAAGCCAGTTCAGAATAACACTACCCTTGGTGAACCTTTCTTCAATCATAAGATAGCAGACACCCTTCCCATCCAGACTGGACCTTTCACTATAGAGTAGCTTCAGATCTGCCTGAAGAAACTGAACAACACCAAGACGCCTGGTCCTGACAACATTCCTGCAGTAATCTGGACGAATCCACTATTCCATGATCAACTGTAAGAATTTTGTAACAACACCTACATGGGAAACAAACCAGCTGTCTTTTCAACATCGTTCATCATTCCTCTACCAAAAATAGGCGACCTCCAACAACCCCAAAACTACAGAAGAATCACACTGTCACCACTGGCCTCTATGATCTACAACTCAATGCTGCTGAACAGAATAACTCGGCACATAGATCCCATTCTTAGACGGAATCAGAATGGTTTTCGCAAAGGCAGATCAACACTACCTCAGATACTTGCCCTCAGAAGGATCATAGAAGAGTTGAGAATTTCGAACAGAAAAGCTTCAATTTTGTTCGTAGATTTCTCCAAGGCTTTTGACAGTGTAAACAGGGATGTAATGCTGCATATTCTCGCCAACTATGGTGTCCCAGATGAGACTGTCAAGGCAATTGCCATCATGTATGATAACCCATCTAGCTTTGTGCAGACCATGGATGGGCCCAAAAGGAGTTCTTAACAACTACTGAAATCCTCCAAGGAGATACTCTTGCTCCCTATCTCTTTGTAATCGTGGTTGATTATACATCCTCAGACAGAGTCTTGACACCATGAACGACAAAGGACACACCATCAAACCCAAGCGTTCTAGACGTCACCAAAGTCAGTATCTCACAGACCTTGACTATGCAGATGATCTAGTATCTGATAAGTAGTGCACAAGATCTACTAACAGCACTTGAGAATGCTGCAGACAAAGTCGACCTACATCTAAATGCCAAGAAGACGGAATATATGACCGTCAATGAGGAAGATGATCATCAACCTATCTGCACTACAGATGGTACCCAACTCAAAGAGGTCAAGGACTTCAAGTACCTAGGGTCCTATGTTGCCAACATCAAGAGAGACTTTCTGTCAAACAAAAGGACAATCTTGGAATGCCTGCAATAAACTACACCACTTATGGCAATCTGGTATCTCCAATGCAACCAAGCTGAAATTATTTAGAGCCTGTGTAGAGAGTATCCTTTTATATGGATCTGAGACCTGGACCATGAAGAAAGAACTACAGGATAGACTGGATGGCACCTACACCAGGCTTCTTATGCGAGTACAAAACATATCCTGGCGTGAGCACATGACCAAAGCACAGATATATGGAGATATCCCTCCAATTTCATCTTCTGTTGCCCAACGCCGTGCACGATTTGCCGGTCACTGCCATCGTGCAATTGATCAAATAGTCTCAGACGTCACATGTTGGAAGTTACCGCGCCAAAAACAGGGGTCGTCGCCCCTTTAACTACATTGATGTGATTGCTCGAGACATCCAGCAGGATCCATCGGACATCCCCAATTTAATGACAGACAGGGACATTTGGCGTTACATGGTGAACAGCATCTCGACTGCGGCCGTTAGATAGATAGGTTGATTAACTGATTCATATCATTGTTTTTGCTGTTTTCTTCTTTTTTGTAATTTTGCACTTAAAAAAAACTCATGCGAATTCTATAGACTTATCATTCACTTTTAGACTACTAAAAATTTCGAATATTTTGACTGAGAGTGCCATTTGATATTAGTAGGGGATCCATAGGTGACATATTTGAGGAAACCCTACTCAAGATACACTAAAAGGTTTGAGAAGTGTTTTCTGACAATTCGAGGGTCCTGATTACGAATATGCACCATGCAAAATTGCCAAGTTAGTGGAAAGTGGATTTTAAAGGGGAATTACCCGATTTTCCTTATATTTTTGAAATATAGCCATATTAACGCACGTGAGTTATTATCTTAAGTTTATAATATACAATAAGCATATTAATTTATAAGTGTAATATCAAACGCTTATGATACAAAACTGTTGCAATTTTAATTAAAATAAGATGTTTATCATCAAAAATCAGAAAGCAATCATTGAGCAATGCAATAATTTATGAGGTTTAATCTAAAAGAGTGGACTCAAGGTTTCAAGAACGTCAAACACCTTCAGGCGAAATCAAGATGTGGAATGAGCCATCGCAGTCATGCTTTCCGACACTTCGAACCAGCTGACATACCCCGCATTGTCCATGTCAACGGGTAAGAGGTTGCACCATAAACAAAAGATAAACAATAACACCAAACATGCAGAAACCTAGCTGTTATAAGATTATATACCTAAACCATCTAAAAACACCCAGAATGCCTTTTAGGAAACTAATGAGCCTGAGGAACTACCATCGGAAATAAATGGCAGTCCCGATGAGCAGTTAACCAACATAGCACGTCTATAAGACCTGTAGCTTGTAGTCTACTTCGGTGTTATAGCAGTCTTTTCAAGAGCGTCTGACAAGAAACAGCATGCGTCATGACAATAAAGAAAACTTAGACGTCTGAAAAAAGAAGCTGAAAACCATTAAACAAAGCATGATACCATAATTATATAGATGAAACTATAAACAACAGAGCTATAAACAAGACAGAAGTAGGAAACATCTTGAAGAATGCTAGAGTGGAGTGGAAACCAAGCTCCGAAGATGACTGCACTACCAATGAACTTGAACATGTTGCTTAATGTTCAAACTTTGCTGATGGCTTCGAGAATTCGGATACTGAATTTCTAAAACTGTAGAAATTCGGCTCCTGAATTTCTAAAGCTGTAGAAATTAAGGAAGGATCCCAAACACCGATGAACAAACAGTAATACTGCCCTCATCTTTGGTTTACCATTCAGATATAACCATTTGATATACCTTACGCCCTCCATTTCTCCTATGAACTGTTATTTTTCCACTTTGAGAGTGACAATACAAAACAAGCTGCAATTTATTACCACTATGGTCAATTAAAAGGGGTAGACAATGATAATTTTATTTACTATCATGGCTAATACCTTCTTAAAGGGATGGCCCGATTTAAGTATATGAAGTTTTCATCTTGATAGAATGTCCTTCACCCCAGAACCCCGTTTGTAAATTTTCGCGTCGATATATCAAACGTTTTGATGTTAGAGCTAAAAACGTGATTTTGTAAGCCTTACAGAGTGCTCTGTAAAATTAATATTGGTCGACAAAATGGGACAAATATTCGCTCATAATTTCCAAACCAAACATCCTTTAGCCCTAAGATTTCACAGAGTAAATGAGAAAAATATTAGCTGTCTTCTGATACCAAATTTTGACCACTTCTAATAAAATCTGGGATTCTGGAGACGAGCCTATTAACGATCGGGCCATGGCCCTTTAATACAGTATTATTACAAGATCAATGAAGATATATATAAAATCCAGCTCCTGAATTTCTAAAACTGTAAAAAGTAATCAAGGATCCCAAACACCGATGAGCAAGCAGTAATACTGCCCTCATGTTTGGTTTCCCATTCGGATATGGCCATTTGATTTTGTACCTTACGCCCTCCTTTTTCCCATTATCTATTTTTTTTTTCTAAATTTATAGAGTGGCAATAAAAAACAAGCTGCAATTTTTGGCAATTAATCAAATTTATTTCACTATTCACATTATACAAATACAGGTATATCTATATACAATAAGTAAAATCTAAAATTTGTACATGAACGAAACATATGATCGCATTTTATATAAGCAAATGGTGGAGGTGTGGAGGATGTCTCATTTAACGCTAAGTGTGAGACATGGACATGGGCATGGTTAAAGACAAAATACACCATTTTATAAAAATACAAATATTTTATAACAAAACATGTACAGGAACCAAAGCGAACAAGTCCAATGGAAATATGTAGAGATCCCGGCCTTTAATGTCTTGGGTATTAAAATCAGAGGATCTATGTGGGCAGCCACAGCGAATTGGTACAAGTTCTAATTATTCTCTTTTCAAGGAAATGGTGTGGAAATGGTGTTAAGAAGGACAAAATGTTGTATTTGCTATCATATTCTTAATACAGTATTAACATAAAAACAATGAAGCTCTTTATTGAATATCCAGAGTATATGAACAATGTTACACCCTTTAACGGGTCATGAAAATCCTCCAATAGAATGGCCAATAGAAAAACCTCGAGACTGGATTTCGTTCTCCAGATATAGCAGAAACTGCCAAAAGGTGTTTTCTTTTTGCCGGGTCGCATAGCGACCCGGCTATAGAAACCACCGTTCTCAAAATTGGAAAGGAGTCTATTTGTAACTGAAAGTGTTTTTATTTCTGTGTGTTATAATGATTGGATACGTTCCTGAAAATTTGCTGTATATGAGATGTATTGTAAATGAATTTTCAAGGGACAAAAATTTCAAAGTAACAGCTAATGTTTCAGGAAAATGTAAAATATACTTCGAGACTCAACTGGAGACTGTGTTTTTCACACATTTTACACTGAATGGAGATACATGCATAACAACCATAGCTAACTGTGGTCAATTCAAAATATGCAGGCCACTGGGTGAAGGTCATGTGTTTTCAGAGATGTCTGTAGCTGTATGTCAACACATTTGCCCATATTGGAAAAACATGTGTAGACTTGCTCCAAGATCCAAGTCCATTACTATTATTATCATCTCTGCCTTTAACATGTTATGGGTGTTATTAATTACACACTACAGAGGGCTGACGCAGTCTGGAAGCAATACTTCTTACAGACCCTGGTATGCGATGGTCAAGGTAGCTATAGTCCCATGTCAGGCTCAGCATTGAAAAGCAAAAAATCTAACAGCTAGCAGCATGAGTATGTGCATTATATATGGAGCATACCTATAGTATTTTGAAGTCTAAATTGGCCAAATAATTTAGCTTGATTCAAGTACCTACTTATATACATTTTACTTGATTTGCACTGTTATTTGAGCTAGTTTATATTTGTTTGGATCTAATATTTGAAGAAAACCATTTTAATTATTCTGGGTGTGTATAAACAACCCTTTTCTGGTATACTAGGTGAGTAATAGGCCAAATATATATTTTGGTATGTTACTTATGGAAAGAGGCACTCAAGTTTATGTTTATATTCCCTTGGCCCAAGGCTTGAAATAAGCAGGGGTAAGGGGCAAATTTACCTCTGCTAAAAGGCAAAATGCCCCTGGTTCTGAAACAAAACTGTACATTTGTATAGACCAGGGGCAATAAAATGTTAAAAACACCAAAAATTGCTCCTGGATCTGAAATCCTTATTTCAAGCCCTGCCTTGGCTTGTGTAATCATTTAGATTTATTATCATCAAATTATTCGAGGATTCAGGCCACGACGCAGATTCCGGTGTGAGGAATTTAAGAGTCCTACATATCAGAAAGTCCTAGGACTCTCCGAAACCTTTAATCAGGATTCAGAAACTGGGTGTCCTAGGACACAGAGCTTCTGAAAACTAAACATAACTTTTACTTAGTGCGACCCGGACTCTGTATTTTGGGGGACTCTCAAATTCGTTACAACTATCACAGAATTCACGGTCCTCTCAGGAAGCGTCCTAGGACTCTGTGCTATGACGCAAAGTCCCAGGACCCTGTGGTACTGTGATGTAGCGTCCCAGGACCCTAATCTGTGCTGTGCAATCCTAGGACCCATAGTACTGTGATGCAGTGTCCACTCCCAGGACCCTAAACTGTGCTGTGTAGTCCTAGGACCCTGAGGTCCTGTGATGTAGCGTCCCAAGGCATACAGATATGCTATTCGTACTTCAATTGAAAGGTACTTGGTTAGTTAAAACCAGGCCGAATCCGAGCAGTCCGCTGTGGCGTACCGGTGCAGACCTTCAGACGACCAGGTATGTAATAGTATATGTTTGTATGTATTGTGATCATGTTATTCGGTGATTGTATACGTAGGTTCGAGGCCTGGTCGTACCGCTTTAATAGTCGGCGGGTTTAAAAATTTTTTAAATTATTTACTTTAATTTTATTCTATTTTTTTTGTTTATTAGTAAGTTTATTACTTCTCTTTTTAAATTTAATTTGATTACTTATATCTTTTCAATTTTTAAAATCTTTTAAAATGTTCCATTTAAAATGTTGATATTTGGTATTTGTAGAGCATTGTTTTTGGACAGGAAGTTTTAAATAGAGAAAATAGTTTTGAAAAGATGAAAATATTAATATATGAATATGTTAAATGTGTTTTTGTAATGTTTAAACACA